>JAADVP010000539.1:0-19330 GCA_023335675.1 Globisporangium solare | reverse complement strand
TCTTTGCCAACGTGATCCTCGCGTTCGGCTTGAACTCGGAGGACTACGGCGGCGACTTCAGCTTTGGCATCACATTCCCGCAGGTGATGCTCATCCTGGGTATCTGCACGCTGCCCGTGATCCCGCTCACGTGGTTCTTCATCAAGGAGAAGAAGACCGAGGCGCCCAAGTTCTCGCTGTACATCAACGAGCTGTGGCAAGCGATCCAGTCCCGCGCCGTGTACCAGGTCATCGCGTACACGTTCTTCTCGGGCATCTTCGCCAACTTCACGTACGTCGCGAGCGACCCGATGACGAGTTACTGGGTCAAGGCGACGACCCTGAGCATCAACGTGGCGAGCATCATCGGCAGCGCCATCTCGGTCATCACGCTCATCCTCACGGGCAAGTACGGCCTCTTCTGGAACTGGCGCGTCATGATCGCGGTCACGGCTGTGGCGGTCATCTTCATCGACGTGTGGTGCACGATGTTCACGACGTGGGATGTCGTGCGCGACCAGTGGTTCTGGCTCGGGCTCCCGATCGTCGAGAACGTGCCGGCGTACATCAGCTTCATCATCTCGTCCTTTGTCGTGGTCGAACTCGCGGGCGAGGGCAACGAAGGCGCGATCTACGGGCTCCTGACCACGGTCAACAACCTGTCGGACCCGTTCTCCAAGACGCTCACCAAGAACATCAACTCGCCGTTCAGCGTGTACAACGCCGACATCCAGAACGACACGAACGACGTGCGCCGCGATGTCACCATCACGATCGTGATCTCGTACGCGATGAAGCTGCTTGCGCTGTGCTTCCTGCCGCTGCTCCCGGCGCAGAAGGCGCAGACCCAGGAGCTCAAGCGCAACGGCGGCACGAGCAAGATCCTCGGCGCCATCACGATCTTCTACTGCTGCTTCGCGCTCGTGTGGTCGATCATGACCAACCTGTTCAGCATCTTCGAGTCCACCAAGTGCCTCAAGATCACCGGCGGTTGCAAGAACTAATCGACTTTGTAATCAGAACAGAAAAGAATATAAAAAACAAAGCTCAACTTATCATTTAAGACCCAATTCTTGTTCTCGACTTTCAACTCGAACGCCGTGGGCCGCAGCATGAGAAGCGTTGCTAAAATGTGTCCGCCAAGCGCTCGAGCACTAGAAAGCATACACAGCTTGATGCAGTTTCCAGAGTAAACGATTGCACGACTTCTGGGTTCCGCTTGCTAGCGCCCCCACCACACGATCTTTCGACGCGATTGGAAAGCAAAACGAAAAACTAGCGCCAGTACCCAGGGATCCAGCGCGTTGCACGCCGGCATCGTGCACTTAGGGCGACCCAAGACCTCAGCAACGCCAACTTGGGCTGAGCCAATGGCGGCAGGATCTCGCCCTGGAAAGCGCCATCCAAGCGGTCCTCTAGTTCCTGTATCAAGCCTCCTCGTTGCGACGAGGCCAACTCAATACGTCGGATGGTCTTATTTGCTGCCAGCAAACGGTGCAACAACTCGAAGCAGTCACAATTGAGTGCTTGACCTCCTTGAATACGCAACTCTTGCAAAGCTGGGCTCCGCGGCCGGTTCACGAGCATCTGGAGCAGTCGCTTGATAACTTGTGGATCAACGTAGGCTTCGTTTAGACTCAGTGAGAGCAGCGTGTTGCCAAGCGTTCCATTCAAGGCTTTGAACAAATGCGTCGTCGTCGAGTCGGAAATGCGGCTCTCGCCGAGTCTCAACTATTGCAGGTTTGGACAAAACTCTTCAAGGTTTTCCACGAAAACGTCACTATGGTGACCACTACAGTCGAGCGAGACGACGTGGTGCCCAAGTTTCTGGCAAAACGCCTTGAAGGCGCCATGTGTTGGCCACACGAGATACTGGCCTCCTGTGCGATGAGAGACGGCTACGTTGTAGTGCGACTTGACCTGCGTCTCGACTCGCAATTCAACAGTCTTGTGGCCCCCGACTTTTGTGTCGATGGAAGCGATCCAGCCCAGATCGAATCCGGGCACGACAACACACAGCCACTCAACTCGTTGTATGCGTTTGCTGTCGATAACCTCGAAAATGGTCTCTGCATCCACCGTCAAAACAACGCCTGAGGTTCTGCTAGTCCAGGCGTAGATCTTGGACCCTCGTAACACTTGGCACGTCCGAATCACAAGTGGCTTGGGCTCTTTGAGATCGTGTTGTGTAGTCCCACCGACTAATGTGGATGGCTCTACCAGTCTCGATTGAAACGCGCTGAAGTTATCCAATCGGACCGATACAGAACAAGCTCAATCTTGCGCAATCTGGTGTTTCTTGCAGCGTGCTCAGATCGAGGAGCGAAAAGTGCGAACGCCAGCCATCGGCAGTAGTTGGTTGTTACCGTAATGCTCGTGTCGGCATATAACAACAGCTCTCGAATTGAGCATCCATATTGCAGCGCTGAGAAGAGCGACGCATAACAGTGTCGTACCAAGTGGACACTGCCAATTTTCAGTCGCGTGAGCGGAAGTCGACCCAAATCCGCATAATTACATTCGAACAGCACCCTGGCCAGCGTTTGAAATTTGAGACGACGGGCGCCAGTGGAAACCACCGCAAAAACCAGCTCCAGCTCCCGGATGCGATAAACATGATTTTTCTCCACGATTTCTCCCAAATTCACAAGCATCTGGGCAATCATACTTGCTTCAGCCACGCTTAACGAGTCCAACAGCACAGAAAGTCACCGCTCAAAGTGTTGACGTTCAGCCACGACTGTAGCAACAAGGAGCATTCGGGATCCTTGTCACATATCTCAAGATGTAGTTCAATCGTGATAGCCTGGTGCGGTTGCGCCCTCCTGGCACTTGTAAGCGCAGCGAAAAACGCTTCCGCTCGTGACCGGAGCTCGGAAATCCGCCACACAAAACGAAGCCGACGACACGGCGTTTCCTCGCTCATGACCACGCAGCCGTCAAATACATCTCTGTAGATTTCGCGGAAGCTTCATCAAAATACTTGCCTCCAGAACTCAACTTTCTCATCGGGCTTCGAGCTGAGACCTTTGGAGTGTCTTGCGAGTACAAAAATGGCTTCAATAGCTTGAGATAGTCTCGAACAGCAATCCCCATTGTCGTCCACCTGTCGATCAGCTACTCTAGTTAGGTTCATGCATACTGTTGGCGATTGGTGATACCACGAGAGCCAAAATTGCTTCATGGTAGTCACCGGCTCCGGTCGCAGTTGATCATATTTGTGAAGTCTGCACTCCAGGACTCGAGCTAGAATGGGCCACACGGTATCGATAATTCGGCGACTTTCTCCTCCAATGTCCTCAATCACGCGGAACGACATGTTGGCCCGAACGTAAAATCAAACAATGAACCAGGCCGGGCGCACGCGCACAAACTGGGTGGAGTGAGGTTTGCTGACCGCCTCAGAGAATGCCAAATGACCACAAACAAATTGCAGTCGACATGGCTGGGAGTTAAGGCAAGTCGAAATCGTTCGATGGAAGTTGATGAACTCTCTGGAGTGCACGACTCACTTTTGCTCCTCAAAATGGCCTTGCGTGGAGACTTCTCTCTCATCCACTTCGTCATGCCGAATCGCAAAACTGTCATCAATAGCCATCATCAGAGGCAAACTGTCATTGCTATCCGATGACTTATCCGCTCGGTCTGGTGCTGCCCTCACGTGTGTCTCTTTCATTCTCTTCACCGGCGGCTTCGAAAAAATCGCATTCCAGGTACCCAAACGATTCAAAACGATCGGAATCCGAGCTGTCTTCGTCTCGGTTTGCTGTCTCGAGAGCACCACCTTCGCTTAATTCGGTATCGCTAGTGAAACGACTTCCTCGCGAAAACGTTGGCGACTCGAGAAGAGGGACGGGCGAATTGGATAAATCGATGACCGGAACGGGAGATACTGCGGTCCAATCGAGCCCAAGCGTGGTGAACTTTGGTGGGAGGTCGTGGATGGAAAGTTTGCAAGCAGCATCGTCGTCTTCTGCAGTATTTGCTCCCTGAAGCACGTCATCAGACGAAGCACAACTTGGCTGTGTCGTCACCGTGCATTCTGCCACCGACTCGAAACAGAGGTGATGGTCCGTTGTTGACATTCCATCAGAAGTGGCATCATCGCTTCCAACGCGCACGACGTGCTTAGGTGATGCTCGGAAGCAGCAGCACGTTCAATCTCGTTTTGCTGTTTGTGCTCAGCAACGACGTCCAGTCGAAATGCCGTTTGATCCGAATCAGCGACTTCAGCGCGACAAGCAGAGGATTCAGTAGATTGCATTGTATCACGGCAATTAGCGCCAGTCACGACGTCGTTCTTGGAACCCTCCGACGCGCGAGTGCTTTCACTGTAGCTGAATTGCGGCGACGAAGCTGCTTCTGATGTGCGTGACGACACGTCAGACATTGTGATTGCTGTTGGTGAGTGAGAAGTCAACATTGGGGTTCCTTGTCTTTCGTCGATGCGGTCAGGTGCGATGACTGTTGCTCCCAAAACCGAATCGACTGTACTTGCTCCCGTAGAATTTCCATCAAACGCCGCGTTTCCGGCTACACCAACAGGTATGAGCGGAACACCAGAAATCACATGCTGGATGTTCCGAGACGATGAATCACGCTTCAGATCCGTTTCTGCGTCGATTTTTGTTGACAACGTCGTGGTGCATTTCATGACCTGTTCGCTTCTAAAGCGCACCAACTCATGACCGCTGGTTGAACCTGTGATGTTGGCTGATCCATGGCGAATGACTCGACGCGAGCTCTCTTGTGAATCCAACGCGAGCACTTCGAGCTTCGCCATGCACTTCCCGACGTAAAACTCGATTGCGTGGCAAATCGCGGGCACGTCGCTTGTTTGGAAGAGAAACTCGTGATACTGTGGCGACAAAGCCGAGCTGCTCTCAAGTAGGGCCCCGCTGGACGACTTGCTCGCGGAAGTACTGAGGCAGCTGAAGAGGCAACACATGTCGCCCTGCTGATGCACGACTGACCATTTTTGGATTTCTGTGAAATACCAGCTGTAGATCTCCACTTCGCCTTCGTGCCCCGAGCATATGCACACGCCATACGACGAGATCTTTAGTGCCGTTGCTTCGTGACTAGTGAGCTGATACTGCGAACCTTGTGCTGTTGCCATCATTCTAACGGGGAACTTGATGCCTTTGTCAGGAGCCATGGCCGTGTGCTTGGCGACGTTCTCTGCGAGCACGTGCAACCAAGCTCCATATTCGTCTCGCTCATTGGCAGCAAACGTCCAGGTCCGGTACAGTGTGGCGATGTCAAACGCAAAAGGCGTTGGGGCGTTCGTCGCTGCCGACTCGGGGCGGATGCAGATCACACTGCTGAGCTCGATTACGCGTCTCTCTTTCGGTATGTCCGTGATTCCGGGGCAATGCGCGAGCTTGTCGTAGTAGCACAAGAACCTACCGACGGGGGTCCCAAAAAGCGCAGCGTATTTCACATTCCATGCTTTGGAGAGTTGGAACTTTTTGCCGCTACTACTGCGCTTCAGCAATGAACCGTGATATTTCAGCACCTTGATATAATGCATCGAGTGAATCAGTGAGTGGGGCGATGGCATCATCGACAGCAATGATTTCGTGCTGCTCTTGCTGAAAAACGCACCACGCTTGGACGGCGACCGCAGAGACGATGCGAGCAACGTTGCATGCTCTTCACACAAGTGTAGACACGCACCACGCGTGGTTGATACACCACGGCTGCTCATCGAGTTCAAGTTGACAGTACTGGAAGTAGACACTTCGCTGCCGTGACCAACGCTATCAGAGTTCTCGGAGTGATGCGGGCAGCCAATGATCTGGCAACGCGAATCAACGCGCTGCTGGATGGCGACTTTGTCCTCGAAATACGCAGAAGTACTGCCACGCCGCAGCCCCTCGAAAGACTGGCGCACTCCGCCCGACGATGATGCCAATGATGATGCTGGTGGCAACTCTGCTGCCGCTTCTTGGAGCGAGGCATCCTTGAACGTTCCGTGCTGAATGTATCAGATCGCGTCTCAGATATGCTGAGCCTCGAGACTCTGTAGCGCAATGTACGTTGGTTGTTTGGTACTCGACCGACGAAATCGCAATTCGAGCCGCGTTCCGATGGCTTCGCAACTCTCAACGTTCTCGAAGACGTACAAGAATAAGCACGCGCTACGGTCGTGGCAATCAGAGGGCGGAAACACCGAGATGTGGTGCAAGTCTAGTTTGGGCCCTCGGAGATCGTTGTTGATGGAGCACGTGAACGACAGGTCGCCGCGACGGCAGTACTCCATGCCAAGCCGCTCACGATATACTGCGTTACGCACTGGTCGCTGCTGTTGGAGCAGCTCTCGGCTTCTGGTTGCTGACAGAACTGGTGTTGTCTGGTTCTGGAGAGCAGCGGCTGCAGCAGCGAGCGAGGAGGTCGATGGCCGCCGTTGCTGGATCGTCGATGGCAAGGTTTTCCCCGCTAGCACGCCTATGTATAAGTGCTCTGGGCGTCTATGGAGCGCTGGGTTTTGAATGGCTTTGCCAAGCTGTTCTTCTAGCTGCATACATCATAAATTAGAGTAATGTCAGATGCAAATTTGCACCAGCGAAAGGAAACAAAGAAATATACAGCGTACGCACCAGCGATAGCGTCGAGAATAGGAACGACGCTGCCACGCCGCCGTCATCAAGCAGCACAAACGTGATGGATTTCTCGCTGTGGTCCCACACGATTTCCTTGAGCGCCTCGAATTGGGCTTGAAACAGCACAACTTCGTTCTCGAGCTCTGTTGCGGATGTTGCAGACACGCCAGTCACGCCAATCATGAGCTTCACGTCTTGAGTTTCAAAAGGTACTGCGCTTGCCGTGGGTCGAATCTTGCCGTAATGCACGTCAGGTTCTTTCGTGGCTGGGACGCTTGACGTTGTTGTTCGCACATCTCTCGCTGTGATTTCTGCTACTGGAATCAGCGAGAACGACGAAGAAGAGAACGACGCGCGACGCTTGACTGTCAGCATCTTTGCGGAGAGAACCTTCTTCATCTTGCAGCGCGACCGCCTCGTTGCCCCCTATAGCTTTGCTTCAGCCGTCTTCCCCTACGAGCGGACGGACACTCACACAAAATCTCGTGGATCTCACAAGAGTTTGAGAATGCAAAAATGCATGTATTTTGGTGTGTGTCGGCGGCCGGCATCTGGGCGAGTGCTTGGCTATCTATAAGCGCGCAATGCAAGACAAAAATACATCACCAGCAAAACGCCAGTAAAAAATCCCTCTCATTCCCGCCATTTCTGGTAACGTTGGTCAGCACTTTTCTTACCTCGCTCTTTTTTTCGTCACGGGCGCATCTGTCTTTTCCTCCGCTTCCTCCTCTCCCTCCTCCTCTTCCTGCTCCTCCTGCTCTTCGTCCTCTTCATCCCTCGCTTCTTCTTCCGTCTCACTGTCGTTCTCGCTGTCGTCGTCGCTCGCAGCCTCCAGTTCCTCTTTCGAGATCGTCGTCCCGTCGATGCGTCGGTTTTTCAAGACGCCCGTCGTGTACGCGTCCAGCACGCCGTTGGCGCTCGCCAGCTCCTCGCCGCGGTAGATCAACCTCTCTAGCAGCTTCTTCACCATCGGCACTTGGGATGCCGCCGATTGATCTTTGATCAGCTTGCCGTGCGCACATAGCACCTGCATCCGCCGGGTCGCGACCTGGAGCTCGCTGATCAGCTTGATCACTCGCTCGTTGTGCTCCAGAAACTGCTCTTGCAGAAACGGCATCGCGCGCAGGATCATCTCGATGAACTTGCGGCCGATCTTGAGCACCGATGCAACGATCATCGACTTCTGGAAACTCTTCGTCATGCATACGAGCAACTTGAACAACAATACACCCTGCGTCAGGTAGTTGAACGTGAATTTGACATCGTTCGCTGCTAGATCCAGGCGGGAGGTGACAGCTACCAGCGTGGTAAACATCACTCGATGGTACACACCGACGGTCTTTTTATCGAGCGTCGGGTACGCCCCTACACGCTTCCCATTGTGCTCCAGCAGCTCTAAAAAGCCGTCGAGGGCGAGCGTCTGGATGCTGTCCAAGACGACGGCACTGTGGTGGAGGTAGCCGTTGAGAAACACTTCCAGATGCGCGTTCTTGTACACAAACTTGGCGTCGCCGTTCGACCAATCCTTCTGCAGATATGACAGCGCCAGACCACTAATCTTTGCTGCGATGGCGTTCGTCAGGCTTGCGCGCCGCTGCTCTTCGCCATTCAAGTTGATCGAGGAGACCTTGGAGAGCACTTGGTCGGCGTCGAAGCTGTACCCGAGCGACAGGATGGAAGTTAAACACTTGAGCAGCGCGACTGCAAAATCAAGATTGTCGCCTACGACGCGGTGGTACCGAATGATCACTTTGAAGCACTTTTTGACAATCTAAGTTAGTGCGAAAAAGAAAGAAAAACGCACACTAGGTTAGTGGGGAAACTCGACTGCAATATCAAAATGACGATCTGTACCTGTTGCAAAAGATATGAGTCTTGCTCCGAGTATTCTGCGCACTCACCACTCGGTAAGATCAGAGCTTGCAGTTGCTGCACTTTGCTGATACTAGGACTCGCATCATCCTCGCTTTCGATGCCATGGCGCATCGCTGCGGTCATGACTTTCAGGTACTCGGTGAGAATCCCTTTGTATTGCACCACACGAGTCTCGGCATTGAGTCTATCAATGTCAGCGCCCGCATCATCTTGCTCCAGTAGCGCTTGGTCGTGTTCCGTTGCGGCCAGTATATGAGCCGCAAATCGACCGACCGCCAGCAAGACTCCACTTCCGAAATACGCGTCCAGTAGTTTGTCAACTGTTTGAGTTTCCTGCTGGTGTTCTAACAACGAGTCGCCACTGTTTGTCGACTGTCCTGACGACACTCGAGCCCAGAACCCCGTAGACGCTTTTCTCTTCTTCTCATCACTGCAGCAACGCTGGACGTGGTGCTCAAGGAGTGAGAACAGAAACTGAACGAGTGGCGTTTCCATTGGAATTGCTCCATTGCTCTGAGACGCCGCTTGTATGGCCCCATCAGCAGGCTGCAGACGCGGCGACGTCAAAATATTCACGACTTCAGGTCGCAACGGAATGAAGCTCTGCTTGATGAGCAGCTTGCGTTCTTCCATGCTTGAGACCTTCTTCTTTGCTGGTGGTCGCCCTGGTTTCTTCTTCCCTTCACTTGTCTTGACAACACCATTAGACGGAGAATTCACCGTACTGATCTTGGAGCTCCCAGGCGGCGTGAACGATGGACACGAAGACAAAATATCTTCCAGCAAGATTGACTCCAGCAGTGAGAGGTTTTCGAGCCGCTCGGCGACTTTCGCGACGTAGTAGTCTTTTGTCTCGCACGCAAAGAAATTCAAAATGGATCGGATCCAATTGATCGCGTGCCATAAAGTGAAGCAAATCGCATTTTGCACATTGGGATCAAGCCCGCTCAGTTCCTCCAGCACTGAGCGCCTGCACAGACAAGCAAATTCATAAAAGTACAAGCCAATAGTGAAAAATAAGACCTCAATCAGGCTGCCAACCAACACTACAAAACGCGCGGGCTTCAGCCCAACGTACTCCATCATCTGCACTGGGCACACGAGCACGCATTCGATCTCTGTGAGTTGTTTCTTCGTTCTGGCACACGAGAGCAGCAGCGCGATCAAGGAGCTGAGATACAACAAAGATTGCTGGTCGGACGAATGCGGCGACACTACCAAGTCGAAGATCTTGAGGTACACTGGTGACAACTGGACGATTGAAGGAACCACAAAGTGTAAAGCATAGGCGCGTTAGAAGACCAAACCAACCACAGAGCAATCAGACGAACGGAAACGATCGTACCTTGTCGTCCAGACCGACCCAAAGATCCGTCTTCACAGCTCCGTCGAGTACCACTTTCGTGTACGTGCCGTCGTGTTTCTTCTTGACATCGAAATCGCCCATGAACCGATTCAAGAGGACCTCGGAATAGTAGTCCGAGACGATCTCGACGAGCATCCCGCCGTATTGATCGACATCCACGTCTGCGACAAAGCGATCGAGCTCTCGTAGCATGAAGCTCAGGCATTTTGGATACGCCATGCAGCTTTCGTGGAGCTCCACGAGACTGCGGCTGCAAAGTTTGCCCACTTGGGCATCCGAGAGCGCGACAGTGCCAGACTGCGACAGACGGTTTGCTCGAGAATCAACATTGCTGGACGACTCGCTAGCGGCTTGGGCGCTCTCCCGAACGAACGTCAGCAACCGCTTGATGCGTGACACCGCGGCGATGATCCCAAAGCATCGATAGCGTGTGTCTTGATGGTACGCCTGCTTCCGCAGCGTGTTGCACAGATCCGGATCCTCGTGGCCACCGATTGCGAAGAGAATGTCGTAGATCTTGCGCGCTTCGTCCGCGCTGCAGTTCTCCATCGTGTCCAGCATCTGTTTGAGCGCAGGAAGAAACACGCGCAACCGTTCATGTCTTCGGGATGGCGACTGTGCGTACGCGCTGCTGTGATTCCGGCAGTTGTCATGAAACGAGATCTTCGGCGAGACGAGCGCGATGAACGTCCCAAATGCGGCGTGCTTGGACAACGCCACACCAGACAAGCAGTGGCCCAGCAGTGCAGACACAATCTGGAAAGCACACACAGACATAAGTGAAAGAGCGAACTCGTCAGTGATGAACGAGGCGCGATGGGACAGCTCACTGATGCACCTCTCCCTGATAAAACACTGTCTGGTTGTTGCTCGCTTCGTCGCCGCCGTGCGTCGAGAATTCCTCAAACAGCAGCTCGTAGAGCACGCTCCCCATGCCCAGACACGCATTGTCGCTCGTCTGCGATAGCAGCATCGAGCCGAGCTGCAAGAGCGACGGAAAGTACGCCTTGAGCGCGTTTGCGTGCGATTGGACGCATCGGATCATCAGCTCTGCGCTGAGCACGCGGGTGTGCACTTTTTTCTTGAGCAGCTTCGCCATCTTGTCTTGGTGCTTTGGGATCGAGTGCGCGCCGATGAGAACCCACACGTCGAGCAGTCGCAACGGCGACGCCCCCGGACCCGTGGCCTGGATCTTGGCGACAAACGTTTTCAGGAGCTCTTCGCGGAAGTAGAACCCCTGCACGATGCTGCCGAGAATGAGCGCTTCTTCGCTGCCTGCGCCGTCGCTTCCGCCGCTGCGACTGGCGTCTTCGAATGCCAACGTGGCGCTGAGTTTGTCTCGCAGCTGGTCGACGATGTCGTCCATGTTGGTCGCGGGCGCTTCCTGCACCAGGTACTTGACGATCGCCGAGAGATCCGCGAGCGGCGACGAGTCCAAGCGCTCGAGCACGCACTGCACGGCGCTCGCGGTTTGCTCGTTGAGAACGTTAAAGTTGCCCAGCGCCTCGATGCAGCACACAACGAGACCAGCGTCTGAGCGGATGAGGTCCAAGAGCGCGTCCACGACAATCTATATACACGAGCGCTATAGATGAGACGAGAATAAAAAGAGCGCACACATCTACGACATGCACATGGCAAGGGAATACGTGCGCACCAAGCCGTCTTCGTCGCTCGCGATCTCGGGCAGGATGTAGATCACGTCGCACTGCAGACTCGGCGAAAACGCCGGTAGCGCGCCGAGCAGCTTCTCGAGCAGCTGCTGCGAGTCTACGACGAGGTCCATCCATCGCAGTTCGCGCAGGATGAGCTTCGGGATGTTTTTCTCCATCAGCTGCGCGTCCAACTCGGCCGAAAACTCGGAAAGCTGCCACAAACACAAGACCACGCATGCACGCACGGTCAGTCGAGTCCAACAGCACGACACGCAGGCAGTTCCACACTAGCAACAGCACATTCACCTTTTCAAGCAGCAGGTCCACGATGCGGGGCTGCAGCACCTCCTCACGCAGCAGGATGCCGATGAAGCTCGCCTGCGTCTCGTAGAGCCCGCCGAGGCCGATGCTGAGCATGAGCAGCAGCAGCTCCTGCTCGGCCGCAAAGCCCTCGAGCTCCGCCAGGAACGCGTCCACGGCCAGCGCGTGCGGGTCGCTGCCCAGCTTTGCCTGCACCGTGCGGTGCACGCCCGCCTCGCAGCCGCTCTCCTTGTACACCTGCCACACGCGCGCGAGCGTCCCCATATTACACCGCAAAATGGGAATGAGAGTGCAAATCCGCGGGCGTGCTATTCGAGAGGTGTGCCCCTGGCGCTAGTGCCACTGCAATCAAACAATTATTTGTAAAGCACTCAATTGCTGACTTGATTGCAAGATGATCAATTCTGCTATAGATTAATTGTTGGACAATATATTGACAGATGAATTGCGAACTTGAAGCGTGAGGAACATCGTCGTCCTGCTCGCTGTTTCTCACGAGCTGGCGGACTTTTGAAGGTTCGTAAAGTACTTGTGTCTCTGCACGAGCTCGGCGAGGCGCCGCTCCAAGTCGACAAGGTCGGCTTCGTGCTTCTCGTAGTCCTCGGTGAGCAGCTCCGACTTGGCGAAGCCCTCCTTGCTTTTGAGCTTTTGCTCCATCTGCCGGTTCGTGTCGCGCTCCTTCTTCTTCTTGGCGAGCTTGTCGCGGTTCACGGTCAGCGCTTCTTCGAGCTCGGCCGACTCCTCCTTGAGCGTCTGGTTCTCGGCCAGCACGAACTGCAGCTTCTCCTTGATGTGCGTCAGCACTTGCACGGTGCTCGTGGTCTTCTTGCGCAGCTTGTGCAGCTCCTCGTTGCGCTCCTCGATTTTCTCGTTCAGTGTCTGGTTTTCGACCTTGAGCTGCTCAAATTCGATCAAGTGCAGTCCCTCGGCGAGCTGCACTTTCGCGCGCAGCTGCTGCTCGAGCTTCTTCAGGTGAGTGCGCAGGTTGATGTTCTTGAGCCGCACTTTCTCGACTTCTTGGTCTTTCTTGAGATCGGCGGCTTCGAACTGGCTGATCACGCGCTTTGGAATCGGCTTGCCCGCGCGCATGTTTTCGGCGTTTTTCGCGATCTCGCGCTTGGATTCGAGAAACGAGTCCTGGATCTCCGAGACTTTGGACTCTTTCTCGTCCAAGCGCGCCTGCAGGTCGAGCGCGATGCGGTCGTACTGGGTCTGCGTCGTCGTCGTCTGCACTTTCACTTCGTGCACGCTGCGGAGGCACTCGAGGTAGCGCTTTTCGTTCTCGGTCGCCGCCGACTTGTCTTCTCGGCGCTGTTCGCTGCCGCTGTTTTCTTGCGTTTTCTGCAACAGCGTCGCGATCTTGCGCTGCAACCTGAGTCAACGACGAGAGCTTTGTGAGCGAATGTGTGTGTGTGTGTGTATTTGGGTACGAGGACACGAATACAAGGAGAAGCGCAGTGCATGGATGCACTTGATGTTTTTCTGTTGGATCTCGTCACGAAGCTCGATGCTCTCGTCGATGGCAGCGCGCAGTCTGTTCGCCTCGGCTTTGTAGTCATGCTCGTCCTGCGCCAGATCGTCGCGGAACTGGTCGGGCGCTGGCATCATTCCACTTGCGCGGTGGGAAGCACAGGAAGCGCAGATTGATTGATGACCGCAGCGACAGACTATTGAGGTTTAGGCACTCGGTGCAGCGATCGGTCGCGTGGACTTACGCGCAAACCCACCAGCAGATGAAACTCCCGACGCGTCACGCCTGGCAAGTCAAATCCCATACTGATGATTCTGTATCTAGTTGACAGCTTCAAACGCTTCTGAAAATCAAACAATTGACTAAAGAATTGTGCGAGAATGAATTGGCATTTGCGTTCTCTAGCATCTTGTTCTGCGAGTCGTGAATTAGCCATCGAAGTGGCAGCGCAAAGGAAAGTGTGATTCCTTCTCGTGGATGCAAGCGGCAACGCGCTGTCGCCTGTATTCTACGTGAAAGCAGACAATAGTGACGCTGTCGTCGGCTTCCTCTACGAAATGAAGGCGAGAAACCCCAACTTACTCTTTGCAATCGATGCATCGCAGCTCTCAGTCTACGAGAGCCAACCGGCGTTTGACGAGAGAGGCAGCCGCTGTCCCCAGGTGCTGCTCTCGGGACGTATGGCTCGTCCAAAAGCGATGTGCTTGTTGTATTAGTGCCGGCGAAAAAGCAGCAAAGTGTTTTATGGTTGGTCGACGGTGCGATCGAGAGCGCCCTCAACACGAAGGAGGTTCGCTGCAGACTCTACTAGTCAGCCGATTCGAACCTGGGCTGCTACGATCCAAGCCTTCGCTTTGACGGTAAAGCTCTGTGGTACGAAGACACGACGTTGCGATCTCGGGAGCTTTCGGGCGCCGGTTCTTCATTCGCGATCCGATGAGCACTAGACTGGCCAGATCTTGATTCAGGATACGGCGCACGCCAGCCTCAGAGGGAATGCGCTGGAGCTTGAACTCGGACGCCATCCACGACGCGAGCATGGGCATCGTCATGCTGCGGTGCGCCTTGTAGTGCGCCTGCAGCGCGCGCTTCTGGTCGTTCGTGATCTGCTGCCGCTGGGCGCCCATGCCTCTTCCTTCGTGCGGAGGTAAAGAGTTTAACACACGTTAACAGCAAAATAACACACAAACAACGTTAGGACTTTGGGCGCCACGCTTCCTCTGCAGATATACCCACAATCGCTGCGTGGTACGTCGACGATTCATTGCCCAAGTTAGTTGAGTGTACTACCCGCTTGCGCCAGGCAAAGCAGCTTCGGAATCTTGAAACGGCCCTCATGCCCACCAGCCAACCTTGCGCGGGTGGTTTTTCCATCCCGGCGTTGGCAAGCATCAAGATGCGACTGCGCTGCAACGGGCGTACCAGGTCATCTCTCCCTTTGGCCGCATTGCGAGCCGGCCGAGTATGAGCAATCACTCTTCGCCCCTCCTCCCATCCCCTCTTTCTCGTCGTTCGTGGCTGAACTTGTGCGAGCGGGTGGGTGGTGTTTCCATCCCGACAAATGGCTTCAACTTGCTCGGTAAACAATGCCAGGTCATCCCTCCCGGAAGCAGGGGGCTGGTCGCGATCGCGCTCATCGCCCATCCCTCGCTCCACTCACTTCAGTTATTGAAGTGGGTGGTGTTCCCAGCCTCGGATCCCATGGCTTCAGACCGGGACCTTCAGTCTCAAGTGCAGCGCCCCGTCACAGGTGTCATCCCTCCTGCATCCCCGCCCATTCCAACAACCCGAACCGCGGGTGGTGTTTCCATCCTGAGCCTTCTGATGCTATCGGAATCGCAGTCGTCGGCCTTGGAGTGCCGCATGTCATTCCGCCTCAGCCACCCAACCGTCTCCGTTTCATGGCGCCATGCTTCAGGGTGTATAGGGTGTTCCGCTCGTGCTTTAGATCTACGAGCCCTTTTCTCCAAGGACATCAAGAGCCCTCGAGCCTCGCTGAGGGCTCTGCAGTTCCTTGTTTCTCATTTCGGAATTCGCCATGTCCAAGCCACCACAAAGAAGCACGCTCAAGATCAGCGAGTCCGCCCCAAGTCCGCGCAAGACCGACTTTGTGGCGCTCCCACCTACCCCCGGCAATGCCGCTGCCGTCGTTCCTATCGCAGGGGACGATAAACACGGGTACTGGCAAGCGTATTGCGACATAGACGCACTCGCGCGGCACTTACACGACTCTGGGATCGTCTCACATGACCCCGCGCTGAGTCAAGGCGTGGCCAGTACCCGCATCACTGCGATCCGCGACGAGTGCGGCTGGAATCGGTTGTCGCCGCCCGAGCGCACGCCCGACTACATCTTGTTCTTATCCCAGTTCCTCGACTGGTTCATGATCCTGCTCAACCTCGCAGGTCTCCTAAGTCTCGTGACGTACTTTCTCGACACGTCTGTGACTTTGAACCTGTACCTGGCGCTCGTGCTGTTCGCGATCGTGCTGCTCACGTGCGTCATGACGTTCCTGCAAGCGCGCTCGACAAGCAAAGTCATGGACTCGTTCAACAACATGCTCCCGCAGCAGTGCACCGTCGTCCGCGATGGCACGAGCCAGCTGATCTCGGCCGAGGAGCTCGTCGTCGGAGACCTCGTGTGGATCCGTAACGGCGACAAGGTGCCCGCAGACCTGCGCATCTTGCTTTGCAGCAACCTCAAGGCCGAAAACTCGTCGCTCACGGGCGAGTCGGAGCTGATCTCGTTGACGACCGAGATGATGGACGCGTCTGTGCCGGCGCTCGAGTGCAAGAACGTCGCGTTCAACGGATCCTTGTGCTACGACGGCGCGGCGCTCGGCGTCGTGCTCAGCATCGGCGACAAGACCGTGATCGGACACATCGCCAAGCTCGCGAGCTCGACCGCGCAGCGTGAGACCAACATGCAGCGCGAAGTCAAGAGCTTCGTGCAGTTCATTAGCATCCTCGCGATCTCGATGGCATCGGCGCTGTTCGCTGTCGGCATGATCCGCAAGAAGGGCGAGGACGTGCTCAACACGTTTGTGAACGGCTTCCTCGTCATCATTGTCGCGAACGTTCCGCAGGGACTCCCCGCGACCGTGACGTCGCTGCTCACGATCACGGCCAAGCGCATGGCCAAGCACAACATCTTCGTCAAACGCTTGGACTGCGTCGAGACCATGGGCTCGCTCACGCTCATCGCGACCGACAAGACCGGGACGCTCACCAAGAACGTGATGACTGTGACGGACACGTGGTTCGCAGGCGCCTTCCACCACCAGCCAACGGTAGACAACCTGGTGATTGACGACGACGACCACCTGAATTACCTCACGAGCCCGACTGCCAAGGCCGTGCTTTTCCGTGTCGCCGCGCTTTGCAACCGCGCAGCTCCAGAGCCGACGGACCCAGCAAGCGGCATTGATTCGTCCACCGTGCTTCGGACTTCTGTGTCGGTCTCACCTGCGGACGCTCACTCTTCGAATCTAGTGACGACCATACCTCGTGGCTCGACCACCGGTGCACCGTACCGCGTGCGTCGCGACTTCGTGCTCAAGCGCAAGTACACGGGCAACCCGTCCGACATCGCGCTTCTGAGGTTCGCGGATCTGCAATTCTCGACCGAGACCGCTCGCCAGCAGTACCCGATGGCGTTTGAGATCCCGTTCAACTCGACCAACAAGTGGCAGCTCGTGATCGTGCCGTCTCCTCCTGCGACTTCGGCGCCCCACAAGTCGATGGAAGTGCACATCAAAGGCGCGCCAGAGGTCATCATCAACCGCTGCAGCACCTACCTGGGCGTGGACGGCGATGAGCTGCAGATCGACCAAGGCTTCCACGACGCGTTTGCGAAGGCGTACGAGCTGTTTGGCAGCAACGGTCGACGCGTGATCGCGCTGGCGACTCGGCGATTCACGCCGACGAGCGCCGACATCAAGTTCTCGGCTGACGAAGGCAACTTCCCCACAGACAACCTGTGCTTCGTCGGTATGATCGCGATCATGGACCCGCCTCGAGACGACGTCCCCGTTGCGATCCAGAAGTGCAAGAATGCTGGCATCAAGGTGTTCATGATCACGGGCGATCACCCGCTCACGGCCGAGGCCATCGCTCGTGATATCAGGCTGCTGAGCGAAAGCAACCGCGTGCTCAACTTGCCGACGCCGACGAGCGCGCAGCTCCTCCAAAAGACCGACTGGTCCGAGTTCGACGCGGCCGTCGTCCATGGCGCCGTCATTGACTACCTCACGCCCGAGCAGTTTCAAGCCGTGCTGTCGATGCGGCAGGTCGTGTTTGCACGAACCACCCCAGAGCACAAGCTCGAGATCGTGCGCGCCAGCCAGGACCTGGGCGAGTGCGTCGGCGTGACTGGCGACGGCGTGAACGATGCGCCGGCGCTCAAGCAGGGCGACGTCGGGGTCGCCATGGGTAAGAACGGGAGTGACGTCGCGCGCGAGGCTGCGGACATCATCCTCATGGACGACAACTTCTCGTCGATCGTGCGCGGCGTCGAGCAGGGGCGAACGATCTACGATAACCTCAAGAAGACGATCGGGTACACGCTGACCCATTTGTGGCCCGAGATCGCTCCGGTTGCGCTGAACTTGGCCTTTGGGATGCCTGCCGCGTTGACGTCGCTCCAGATCCTGAGTATCGATCTTGGCACGGAGCTCGGACCAGCGATCTCACTCGCCTACGAAGGCCCAGAGAACGACATCATGAACCGCCCGCCTCGGGACATGAAGAAAGACCGCTTGATGTCGTTCCCACTGCTCATGTACTCGTACATGATCGCCGGCATGGTGAACGTGGCTGGCTGCTTTCTGGCGTACTCGGTCGTGTTCTGGCGTAACGGCATCAGTCTCAGCGACATCTACCTGTCCGCCGACACCTTCTGGCAGAGCGATGCGCCAGTGTTTTGCATTGCCGATGACTCCAAGTGCTTCACCGACACCGAGCAGACGAACATCCTCGCCAAGGCGTGCGGCTCGTGGTACATTGCGCTCGTGGCGTGCCAATTTTGCCACGTGTGGATGTGCAAGACGCGCCGCGTGTCGATCGTCAAGCACGGCATTTTCACGAACGTCGTCATGGTCTACGGCACGCTGCTGTCGCTCTCGATCGCCGTAATCTTGGTCTACGTGCCGAGCGTCCAGGACGTGATGGGGTCGGCGTCCGTGGACTACGTGCCGTGGCTCATCGCGCTCTGCACGGGCTCCGTCACGTGGATCTACCGCGAGAGCACCAAGTACGTCGCGCGCCGCGACGAGGGCTGCGTCGCGAGCACGTTGACGTGGTAGCCCCGACCCAATGCAGTAAAAGCAGTGTATGCAAAGAACAGCATTAGTAGAAAGAATTCGGGAGCCAGCTTGCAAAAGGCAGTGCAATCGACACTTGCGTTCACTTGTTTAAGAGGATCGCGATGCAGTGTTGCTAGTGGATAGCTTGCACGCCGTTCTGGCAGACAGCAGGCACACATGAAGGGATTGGAAAGTAACGGGAGAGAATGGATCTTTTCCACCAGGGCTTCAACTCTAGGGGATGCCTGTGTTCCTCCTATGCCCCGAGACCCAGCATATCGCATTTGTTTGTGGTGCGGTAAGCGAGGACATTGCAGTTGGGGACTTTTCCTGCTTCTGTTCGGTGCAGAAGAGACGCTTGTGCACTTCAAAACCACATGTCTCTTTTCTCGCCCACAGCTAGTGTTGCAATGTCCAGCATTAAATACTCCATCTTTTGATTCAATACAGTTTTTCCACTTTTCTTTAAATTTAGGGAATATAAAAAATATATACCAGGATAAATTAAAAGTAAAAAAATATATAAAAAGATTAGAAAATAAAAAAATAGACAATCACGTATACTATACGACAAAATATACACTCTGAATTCAGGTCTGGTGTGCATTGATTTATATGCTAACCCCGCAAAATTCAACTGCGTGCTCACTAGTCTTGTGTAGTCAAGCCAGTCCATGTACCCAATGGCCACCGTAGACTTCAAATTATTGTACGTGACGGTCAGTGTTATATTGTGCAGTGTGTAACTACACAATG
>JAADVP010000538.1:0-19337 GCA_023335675.1 Globisporangium solare | reverse complement strand
CGACGGGGGCTGGCGTTTCACCAGCAGCACATCGCGTCGGTCGCTCGGGTGGGTCGTCGTTAGGAGGGGCTCTGGAGCAGATAGTGGGCGCGATCAGCGAGTGAATGCGGGCGAGCGGGCGGGCGGGCGGGCGGCTGGATGCGGGCGGGGTGCGGCGGAAAAAGCGGCAACGGGTGCCCAACGAAAACAGAAGCCCGTCTTCCAACTTCAGCCCGTCGCTGCCACCAACACTCATGGCAAGCACCCAAACGCCCATTCACCCAAATGGTGGAAAAACAGCCTCACAAACAACCCACGTGGGTCGCATTGCGATTCTTTTGCATGCACCCATTCATCCAAGGACCCATAGGAATATAGTGTGCAAGTGAAAGCGGGTGGGTTTGTGACAAAAAAACGGGTTTCCGACGTTAAGGTGTGTTTTGTTCTGTGTAAATTCCCGTGGTGAAGGGAAATGGGTCTCAGGTCCCAGCAAAACGGGTTTGGTGCTTCCAAACAAAATGTTTGGATTTGGGGATCACCCGTGTTGGGTGGTGCCCTCATCTGGGTGAAACGGACCTCCTATATCCGAAAAGTGGGGTGCTCCCACATAGTCAGCGCGCAACATCAATAGAAACTATTTATTCGCACCACAAGTCGCAGTAGCCGCGCCGGGTACCACAAAAATCTACTATTCTTCATTAATCACCCTATTACGTGCAAGTTGCACGTTGCCTTTGTTGCAACAGTGGTACCGCCATCTGGAGCTCCTGGAAGCTCGCAAAACAATCCAATCTCCATCGCCACCAGCAGCAGCTCTCTCTCTCTCTTTCTCCCTTCGTACAGAGCACCATGCTGGCCGCCGCTGCTCTCCGTCGCGCCGCCGCCAAGTCCCTGCGCTCGACTGCCAGCCGCCACGTGGGCGGCGCCACGCGCTCCATGGCCGCTGCGGAGCGTCCGATTGTGCCGGAGGAGTACGAGAACAAGTACATGGTCAAGACGTACAACACGGACGGCGTCCGTGGCGAGCCAAACTTGCTCTTCACGCACGGCAAGGGCCAGTACCTCTTCGACGCTCAAGGTGGGTTCCTTGTGCGATTTAGCGCGTCCTGTGCGATTCCACAGTATCCTGACAGTGTTTGGATTCATTGCAGGTCGTCAGTTCTTGGATTTCTGCGCTGGTATCGCTGTGTCGGGGCTTGGACACTCGGATGCCGACTGGTATCAAGCGCTCGTGGACGCTGGCAAGGTATGCACGCTCCTTAGATTGACCCAACTGTGGATTGTGTGAGTTGACGTGTGGTTATTTGCAACGCTAGAACGTCTGCCACACGAGCAACTTATTCCACACCAAGGCACCGTTGGAGCTCGCCAAGACGCTCGTGGACAACTCGTGCTTTGACAAGGTGTTCTTCTGCAACTCTGGCACGGAGGCCAACGAAGGCGCGTACAAGTTCGCGCGTCTGTACGCCAACCGCCTCACCAAGGACACGTGCGTTTTATTACTATGCTGCTTCCTCTCTCTCTCGCGCGCGCTATCGTTTGAGTCATTTGCTAATCCTTTTGACACTATTGCGTGTGTAATAATGCAGTCCGCTGGAAGGCAAGAAGTACGAGTTCATCTCGTTCAAGGGCGGTTTCCACGGCCGCACGGCGGCGTCGCTCTCGCTGACCCACAAGCCGTACATTCGCGAGGCGTTCATGCCACTGGTGCCAGGCATCCACCACGCCGAGTTCAACAACATTGAGGATGTCAAGAAGCACATCTCGGACCGCACGGCGGGTATCTTTGTGGAACCAGTGCAGGGCGAAGGTGGTGTGAACCCTGCGACCCCGGAGTTCATGCGCGAATTGCGTCGTCTCTGTGACAAGCACAACGCGTTGCTCATTGTGGACGAAGTGCAGTGCGGTCTCGGCCGTACGGGCAAGCTCTTTGGCCACCAGAACTACGACGTGACCCCAGATATCATGACGCTCGCCAAGCCACTCGCCGGTGGTCTCCCCATCGGCGCTGTGCTCGTCGCCAACAAGGTCGCTGCGTGCGTCACCGCAGGCAGTCATGGCACGACGTTCGGTGGCAACCCGCTCATCTGTGCGGTCGCGAACACGGTGCTCGGCAAGATCATGGACGAAGATTTTCTGTTGAACGTGCAAAAGCGCGGCCGATACCTGGCCAACGGCTTGAAGGGCTTGCAGGAGAAGTACCCGGAGAAGGTCCACGAAGTGCGCGAGCCAGTCGGCCCTGGCGGCCTGTTCGTTGGCTTTGAGTGCACCAAGCCTGTGGGTCCCTTGGTCAAGTACGCGCTCTCCAAGGGCGTGATGGTCATCTCGGCCGGCGACAAGTACGTATTTTCTTGCATTGATGTGTCAGCGTTTTGCCATTTCTTTGTCATGTGTCTAACGAATTTCTATGATGTTAATCCTGCAATAGAACGATCCGCATGTGCCCACCACTTGTCGTGAGCGAGGACGACATCGACTTGGTGGTCAAGACGCTCGACGATGCGTTAGCTGAGGACGTCATCTAGGCAAGCGGCTGTACTCGAACTCTATGAAGCTTTCCTATAAAGAAGCAAAACAAAAGCCTGTCATCGTGATGCCTGTCGCTCTTTTCACGAGCTCACATCGCTTCCTGCTTGTAGTGAGTCGCGCTCACGGCTTTCATCGTCTCCAAAAGTCCAGCAGCGTCTGTGGAGGCGACGGCGCTGGTCGTCGTCCTGGAGCTAACGACCTTCTTCTCTGGGTTGGCGGCGTCACTTGCGCCGCTACCGCAGCATCTTGCTGCCGTCGACGATGCAAATCGCCGCTACGGCGAGCAAGAAACGGCGATTTCCGCACAGGTGTGTGGACGTTGTCCCCATCGTCCACGTACATCAAAACGTCCTGATTGTTTCCGGCACCAGCAGTTGGTGGCGGTGTCACAACGGAGTACGCAAAGCCGTCTAGCTGCGCGCAAAACTCTTGCCAGTTGCTCCAGGAGACGCCGTCAGCATCCCGAGCCAAGGCAAATCGTGTGGTCTCTCTCGCCTTTTTGGTCTTGTCATCGCTGTGATGTGACCGATGCAGGCTCCAAGAACGCACGGTGCCGTCGTCCGAGCACGTTGCGACTTTGGTGAAGTCGTGTTTATGCCACGCGACGCCGTTCACGTCACTCGTGTGACCTTTGAGCGCGACGCGAGGACCTCGAGACGACGTGGTGCTACTTGTAGTCGTCGCCTTCGTCGCATCCCAAATGAACGCGGCTCCATCTGCGGACCCGCCAATGGCAAAGTCGCTATCGGGACTAAACGCTGCTTTGACTGGTTGAAGCAAGAAAATGGTTAGGAAATTAGTCGTGTGAAAAAAGAAAAATCAAGCTTGACCCACGCACCGTAAAACGACGTCGCCAAGTGGCCACTGCACTGGATTAGCGGCGCGGCGCCTGGAGCTGCGTGGATGTCGATGACTTTGATGGCATCGTTTAGCACACTCACGAGCAGCTTGGAGTGTGTGTGGTCGAACGCGAGCGACGAGATCCCGTGGTTCGCACGCCCACCCACGACGCTGCTGGACGCGCAGCAGATCGTGCGCACGGGGCGAGACGAGAATGCTGTCGGCTTGAAATGATCCGAGGTCGTCAGGCGACGCACGTCCCAGAACTTGATGACGCTGTCCACGGCGCCGCCAGTCACGAGTTCGTGGCCGTGCGCGCCAAATTCGATGCACGTGACACTGCGCGGCGCTGCCGCGATAGGCGGCTTGCGGCGCTTGCGCGCACTTGGCGGAGACGTGAACGTGGGCGATCCTGACGAACTTGCGATTGGCTCTGGCGCACTGTGGACACTTTCGAGGTTGGCTACGGGCTTCCCGTTGGTGCGGGTGTCCCAAATCAGCACGTTGCCATCTCTCGCGCCAGACGCGAAGAGATGCGCTTGCGCGGGCACTTGGCGCACGCACTTGACGCTCATCTGATGGCCCTGCAGCTTGAACACGGACTGCTGGGTCTCCACATCCCATCCGCACACAAACAGATCGCCCGACGCTGTCAGCAGCTGACGGTCGTCGTGCGACCAGATCACGTCGAACACAGCGTTCCGATGTGCGACCCACCTGCACTGCACAGACTCTGCCAAGGCACCAACACAAGCTCCCGCGTCAGTCGCTGACTCCTGTCGCTTTGCATACAACGAACATTGGCTGAGACGTACCCAAGATTGATGCTCTTGGTTCGGTAGGTTGCTCGCTGATTTGTTGACCGTGCTGCGACGTGTCAATGATCGACACCACGCCTTCTTCGTCCACCACAGCGAGCAGATGCGCGCCGGTGTGGAGAGTGTTGCCATACGCCACTTGGAACCCAGGCACAGGGTCTCCATTGTCGCTCTGCAGCAGGAACGTCGTGCGGTCCGAGCTCTCGAACGCCGGCAGCAGCAGCCCGCGAATATTCGTCTGCTGCTGTGCGACTCCGTGTATAGCTCGTACTGCTGCTGCTGGGTCGACCGGCAGATCCGCTTTCCGTGCGCGGCGGCGATGCGGACCACCCGCTGCGCCGAGCTGAAGCCGCTGCACGTGGAGCGCGAGGTTCTCGGTCATTCCTGCCGCCTTTGGTCCCATGTTGTTGCCAGGAAACTGCTTTTGGCGCGTCGTCCTCGTTACGTTCGCCACACTATTCCTTCGCCTCCAATTAGGCCGCATCCGAGAATAAGGTGTATGCCATAAATGGATGGCCACGGGCCGTTTCACCTAAATCAGTAATCATCGACTGACTTCTGAACCGGTCGGCAACTTCAACGTAGAAGTTGCGGAGAGAGAGAGAGAGAGGAAGAGAAAGAGAGCACGACTAAGGTCGCGTATTGTTCCAGAGCGCCCCGCATCTTGAGTTGACTGCTGCCAGCGAGTGTAACACGACGTGGCGCCCTCCGAGTGAGACCTCGGGATGGCGAGCGAAGAGTGGCATCCTCCTCCAGCGTTGCTCAAGCGCCACTTGGCCGGTGGCTGCGGAGGGTGTCGTGGAGAGGGCGCGCGCTGCCTGGACGAGACGTGCCGGGATGGTAACTACATGGCTGTGTGCGTACGTACTTCGAATGCCGGTCGTTTGTTCCGCGTCGAGTTGTGAATGAGGCGCGAGCGTGCGGGCGGGTGGCGTGCGTTCGATTTTCCGCGTCCGCTAGCGCCACTCTGACTCTCCCTGCCTCACATTCCGCTCCGCTGAATGCGCGCCTACCGTAAGCAGGCAGGCGCCGCCTGATTTTTTGCTGGCCGCGCACGCGACAGGCAATGAGCTCAGTGCTCGCCCACATGATGCGCGAGTGCGACACCGAGGCGAGTCACAAGTGCACAATCGCGCTTCCCGCGTTGAATGCGGCGCGCGTGCGCATGAAGGCGAACGTGCACCTCCAGCAGTGCATCGTCTGCGGCGGCGCGTACAGTAATCTCCCTCTCTCTGATACACCAAATTGCATTCGTGCGCGCATCCTCCTGCACGGAGGAACGTGCCCCCAAAACGCATTTTAGTTTGTCATCGGCTTTCTCGCCGATCGACCTTGCGTCCTACGTTTCTCTGTTAGAACGCACTCATTTGCTCGATTCAGAGGTCGCATGTAGCCATTGTGAGGCGCGGCCATCATTGTAGAGAGGTATCGGGAGTTAAGCAGGTCGGTAATGGCCATTTGCAGAAAGAAAAAAGGGCGGTTCCAGGACCCGACGCCACCCACCGGGTCTCGACCCGGATCCCACTGCCCGTTATCCATTCGTCGTTTCTTTCTTTCTATGCTTTCGGGATGTCGGACCCGTGGGTTTCTCTCCCCAAACCCACCCACCCGCGGCGGGTTTTCTCGTTTTGCGTTTCGTTTTGCTCTTGGGGGGCGGCGGCTCTTTTTTGGAAGCGCAGTGCCACTTTTGGTCTTGAAGGGATGCAGGTGCCCCCCGCCGCGATCCTGCCGGCGTCTGCGAGCGCGTTCGCCACGGCGCGCTTCCGCGTGCCCTCGGCCGCCGCCAGCAGCAGCAGCTTTGGCAACGGCGCAAAGCCTAGTTTAGTATCTTTCGAGGCGTCGCATTTGGCGCAGACCCACCAGGAGCTCAAGCTGCTGCAGCAGCAGCGAAGGGCGAACACCAACCAGAACGGAGGAGCTCAAGAGCCACAAGACGACGACAGCAATGAGCATCATGGAGAGGACGACGAAGAAGACAACGGAGACGAAGACGACGCAGCCAACGACGACGACGACGACGACATGGCGGACAACAACGAACTAGACGCACAGGCCAACGGAGGCAGCAAGACCCGGAACGCGGTACCTCAAGGCGCTGCTGATGACAACAACCAGTTCAGGCTCGGAGCAACTGTCAGTGGCGACGCCTCCACCGCCGCGTGTGGGGTGCCCGCCATTCGGAGACGCAACGTCGGCGTGCCCAAGTTCCTTCGGTTTCTGTACCAGATGCTGGAAGTCGAAGCCTGTGAGATCATTGCATGGTCGCACAACGGCACTGCCTTCCAAATCCGCCAGCCGGACGAGCTCGCGGAGCTGATCCTACCCAAGTATTTCAAGCACAACAAAGTGTCCAGCTTCCAGCGGCAGCTCAACTACTTTGGGTTCAAGAAGTGGACCAAGACGCAGACCAACATCTGCACCTTCAGCCACCCGTTCTTCCTGCGCGGCGAGAAGGATAAGATGAAGCTGATCAAGCGCAAAGAGAGACTAGGATCAATTGGAGCGCCGACAAGCAGTGATGGGGGAAATCTTGCTGCTGGTGGACCAGCCACTCCTGCAGACGGTGCTGTTGTCGGTACTTTTTCCAGCGGTGATGCCAACGGCAAAAGTGTGACCAAGGTACCGCCAAGCGCATCTGCCAAAGCGACGCTCAACAATAGAAGACTGCGCGCCAACTCGACCGTCAAGATCAAAGGAATCGGAGCGAGAGAGCTGGCGATACGACGACATTCCACGGGAACCTTAGCGCTCTCTGCGGCACTGGACCATCCCGTTGTTGGCGGACTCGCGAACCGGAAGCGTGCTGGCACCATTGATCTGGAACTGGAGTTGCAGGCACAGAAGGGAATGGACATGAAAGACCTCGCGCTTCGACAACCGTCTCGAGCCAAACGAAAGAGTCTTCCGCACGTGATGCTGCCACCGAGTCTGAAAGACCGCAAGGGGAACCAGCTATTCACGCCGGATTTTAGTGCTCTAGGTGACAAGATGGGGCATTTCGGAGCTTTCCGAATGGGTCCCTCCGACTCGCTGAGGCAAGATGCGTCTCCTGTGGTACCAGTGACGTCCGAGATGTTGATGCAGAACGCCTATCAGCATCGCCAGCAGCAACAACAGCAGCATCTGCATCATGGTGTTGGTAATGCGGGTAGCGGGCACTACCAGTTTGCGTCCTCGTCGATGAAGAGCGACATGAACGACTCGTCGATGGACATGAGCGATCTTTCCGGCCCGTTGCAGTCATCTGCGACGTGGCTATCGTCTTCCAGCAGCAGCTGCTACCAGCACACACCGCAGCCGCAGCACGACGCTGGTGGTGGGCAGAAAGACCCGAATCTGATGATGATGATGCCGTACAAATTTGGTGGAGACGGCAGCAGTGCGGGACATGGGATGCCATCCTTTGATGGGATCCCGATCATCGACTATGCTACGAACTCGGCGCAACTCAGCAACCACCCGATGAAGATGCACAGTCTACAGCAACAGCATCCTCACCAGCAGCAGCCTACAGGTGGCTTCCAGCAGCAGCACCCGCAGCATAACACGCAGCAAAAGGACTACATCGATGTGCTGCTTGAGAGTGCTGCGTTGGACGATCAGCTTTCATCGCAGTCGCCGTCGGTAGCGGAGCCGCAGGGCCCAGGCCTCTCTGCCGTGTGGGAGCACCAGTACATGCATGCGCCGCATCCGCACCAATCCGGCCCGGCACATGTGAGCCCCTTTGGGCTCATGCAGCAGCATCACCCAACCCACGCGCCCCCCTCGCAGCACCAGCTTCACGCGATGCATCAGATCCAGATCTCCGCCATGGACGCCATGAGCAGCAGCAGTCACCAGGGTCAGCGGTTCTAAAGCGGCGCTTCTTCCTGCGACGCGCGTTTCGGAAATCGACGGAAGTGACGAAAACGCTTGTACAATAGTAAAGTGAAGGACTCGGCAGATGACGTGCGAGTCGCAAACGCCAGTCTCCACCGCGCGAGGGCGACGTGGCCGCGCCCAGCATCTCTTCTTATGTGTGTGCGTATCATCTGTCTGTGGCTGCGCCTGTATAGTCTCTTGGCTTTCTTTTACTCGAATGTATTCTGTGGCGTGCAAGTGGTTTGCATCTCGCGTTTTCTTCTTTCTAGTGCTTTTTGTCTCTCTCCTCAATACATCATCGCGTGCCCACAGCTCTCGTGCTCTTTAGTGCAGCAGCTCGATCTGCGCCTCTGTGAGCGCGTCGACGGCCCACTGCGGGTACTCTCTCGTCGGGAACTGCTGCAGCATGAACTGCTGCACAAAGTGCTCGAAGTCGCCGTCGATGATCGACTGGCGCAGCCGGCGCATGAGCGTGAGCATGTACGTCACGTTGTGGAACGTGATGAGCTGCGCGCCGATGCCCGCCTCCTCCTTCTTGAGCATCAGCCGCAGGTACGCGCGCGAGTACTTTTTGCACACAAAGCACTTGCACGTCTCGTCGATCGGCCGCTCGTCGTTCTCGAACTGCGCGGCCTTGACCTTGAGCAGCCCCGACGGCACGATCGCCGTGCCGAACCGCGCCGTGCGCGTCGGGTACACACAGTCGAACATGTCGACGCCCAGCGCCGAGCACACGACCAGGTCGAGCGGGTACCCGACGCCCATGACGTACCGCGGCTTGTTCTCCGGCAGCCGCTTGGCGCACTTGGCGACGACGCGCCAGAACGCGTCCTTGGACTCGCCGCCCGCCAGCCCGCCGATGGCGTAGCCGGGCAGGTCGCGCTTGATGAACTCGTCGAGGCACTGGTCGCGCAGCCCGCCCTCCGAGACGTCGAGGCCGCCCTGCACGATGCCGAAGAGGTTCTGGCGCTCCGGGTGCGCGTGCGCGGCCATGCAGCGGTCGATCCACCGGACCGTGCGCAGCGTCGCCTCCTTGAAGCGCGCGTCGTCGTCCGTGACACTCGACACCACGTCGTCGAGCGCCATGATGATGTCCGAGCCGATCTTGTTCTGGTGCTGGATCGACATCTCGGGCGTGAGCAGCATCTTGCTGCCGTCCACGAACGACTCGAACGTCACGCCTTCCTCCGTGATCTCGCACAGCTTGGACAGACTCACCATCTGGAAGCCGCCCGAGTCCGTGAGCACGTTGTTGGGCCACTGCATGAACTCGTGGATGCCGCCGACCTCGTCGAGCAGCTCCGTGCCGGGCCGAAGCGCCAAGTGGTACGTGTTGGCGAGCAGGATCTCGCACGAGATCGGCTCGCTCGCCATCTGCTCGGGCGTGAGCCCCTTGATCGCGCCCTGCGTGCCCACGGGCATGAACACGGGCGTGCGCACGTCGCCGTGCGGCAGAGTGAGCACACTCGCGCGCGCACGGTGGTGGCGCCCGACGATCTTCAGCGACAGCGCGCTCGGCATCTTCTTGAACGGCGCAGGCGCGCTGCTGCTGCTGCTGCTGCTGGCGGCGACGGCGTCTTCATCCGTCTTGAGCTTTTTGTGGGACGGCGACGAGCTCATGGCGCAGGATCCGGTGGCTGCGTGGAGGCTGCGGCGGGCGGCGGAGACGAAGGGCGACGAGGTGCTGCGACGGCAGCACTGCAGATGCGCGCGGCGAGCAGTGACGCGCAGTATCGTGGCTGGAGAGAAGCGCGCTGGCGTGCGCTTAGTCCCGTGGATACCGAAGGCGCCGAGGGTGAATGGCGGTCAATAGGCAAATGACTGGCGTGATGGATCCCGTGAATGCGAATGCGAGACTGCAACCCTGCGGCGGGGCCGCACACAGGCTGCGACGCGCTCAGAGAGAGCGAAATGCATACAAAGGCATGGCGTGGAGCCGATTTGGCAGCAGAATGCAGGCAAGGGCGACAAATGGAGCAGCTCCGATGCGCTCGGGGCGTGATCCCAATCACGCACTGAGAAAAGAAAACAAAATGCCCCCATGAGGTTCCATTAAACTACTTTTTGTGACTTTTTCTTGTATATGTGCGTGTGCTGATGCTTCATCTTGGGGAGAATAGATCCGAGGATGGCGGAAACACAAGAGCGATCATGGCGGTGGACGTGTGTATTTTTCTGGGCAACTAGTGGCGCGGAGCTGCACAAATGAGCCCCTCAGTGTACAAGACACAGAGAGGCTCACGAGTGGGCGCCGCCCGCGTCAATGCCGCCTTCCAAGCACACTGGATCCGTCGCACTGCTTCATTCTCTCTCTTGTTTTTCAACCGTTCATCACCGCCCATTTAGTTCTTTGGGAACTGCACGCCGGCGAAGGTGCCTTCTTCACGCTCACCTTCCCAACGCTCCACCTGCATAATACATTCCATAACAGCAGCATTAGCATTTGTTTACACTACGAAATAATAATGTGGCGCATGTCTATGGCGCATCCACGCAACAACGCACCCAGGAGGAAGGGCAGATCGACGCGGCGAACTGGTAGTACTTCTTGCACGAGTCGTCGTCGCCGTCGTTGTTCTTCAAGCACAGCACATACTCATTGTAGCGAGTCCTATTCGCACACGACAGAGAGAGATACAGCGCGCACACATATGAGCACTCCAAACGAAACCACCAGAATGCGGCTCGTGAGCCGCATTGCGTCGCGGGCCCTTGGATCTCTCGGCGCGCGTTCACGACGCTCTACGCGCTCGCAGACGGACGTACCAGCAGTGTTGGGCCTGGTTGGTGTTTGGGAAGCGCGAGTCCAACGGCGTGGTCTTGAGTTCTCCGGCTGGCATGGTGACTGGCGACTTGCTTCTTTGCTGAGGGCTGCTATTACGAGTGGCCCACGAGAATGCCCCCCGCATCGCACCTGCCCCTCGTCGCCCGCCCCCCGCCCACTGCACTCCGAATAGAGGCCTCTTTTGGTCGCCATGTTTTTGCAGCAGACATCTGCTATTTCGGCCAATGAAAACGGCTTACAAAACATTTCAGCGAATCATATTCATGCATATTATTTGTGGCCAATGGATTCGCAATATTGCAGGAGCACACACCAGCGATTCTACCAAAATCATACAACGCAAAATCAATTTTGTCCAATTGTACCAGTCTGTACCTTTTTAAGCGAATCACTGCTTGTGAACGTGTTTATTTGTGCCGGATAATTTAGCACACAAGTATCGAGGTTTTATCCACCTCGAGAACAAAATCGAGGTTCTCCTTTTTCGCGAAAGTCCAGCGCGAACGCGACCGGAGTGATGGTCGTTTTCGCTGATGCACGCACACACTGATAAAAGACCAGCAGCAGCGGCATTCTCGTCCTCTCGGTGGCGTTTTTTCCGTCTTGAATCTTGTGATCGAGCTACGGGTTCAGAGCAGCAGCAAGCGTAGCGCTTGGGTCAATCTGGATTGCTGTGCCCTGCTAGCGTTCAAGTGTTGCCCAGGAAAATATCACGGGCTACCATCAGTATCCAAATTGCTTTGTCGCCATGAGCGCAGTGGAGAACGTCGAGGCCCGCATTGCACGATTGCAGCAGACTCTCGACGCCAAATGCGCCGAGCTACACGTGCTGCAGACTCGACAGCGGTACAATGCAACCCTCGGCATCGACGAAGACCTTGCGACTGGTCAAAGTGCTGCAACTTTAGAGGTGAAGGTAGTCGGCGGGAGAAACATGATATACAATTCCGGGTTTTTGTCAGGTACGAATCGCTCGATCGCAGTTTTTATTTATTCCCCGGGTTGTTTTTCTTAGTCCGATGTATGGTGACCAGGCAAGACGACGTACGTGCAAGCGTGGCTGGAGCCACAATCGGCAGCGTTAAACGGAGCAAAGCTGAGTACAAAGAAGCGTGGAATCCAATACACTCCCTGGTACGTCGACTGCAACCAAGTCCCCAAACTCATGCAGTGTACTGACATGACAACGTGCTTTGGTGTGCAGCTGGCAGGAAACATTGGTATTTGAGTCTGTCGCTCACGTCGGCGCGTGCCTGATGGTTGAAGTCATGCAAGAAGAGCGAGTGCGTTTAATTCGTGATCCTGCACAAGTGTTTCTCTTGAAGATCTCATGGACTGACCAGCTGCTCCGTTTATTTGAGTGCAGGTTAGACATGACCTACTCATGGGGTCGCTTCAAATTCCCCTCTTGCACCTGCAAGATCAGCGCTTGCTGGAGAAATGGCATGTTCTATCGAAAGAAAGCCAAGCTTCCGCTAGTGAATTGCTGCTCTGCTGTCGTTTCAACCGTTCCAAGGTACTGGTCAAATATGTGCTACTTGCTGTGCGATCCCATAAGCGTGCTGATTATGTACTTTGACCGCAATTGACAGATTTCTGCTATCGAGCTGGACGTGGAACTGCTACAAAACCAGCTTCGAGAGCTCCATACTTTTCTCGAGCGCCAGCGCCAGTTCACCAACCAATTGTTTTCATCTTCCGAGCGATTCGTACGTTTCGCTATCAAGAGCAGTGGTTGATCAAATAACGTTTCTTGAGCTAATTGCAAGCATGCGCGTATGTAGGTTCCAGTAAACCACTTGAAAGGGAAAGAAGTGAGCGTCCAAGCCACTGCTCAGCGAGCGCATTCGACGCGGTTTGATGCGGTAGCGACGTTTCCCTTCCAAGCAGCACGCAAGCGCGAGTTCGTTGATACCCCAATGACTGAAAGTGAACCATTAGCGAGTGATTTGCGTCGTGTCAAGCGGCAACGAACTGCTGTGAGTGACCCAGGTCCAGCTCCAACCCCTATCACGTTTACAGAGAAGCTGGCGAATTGGCTGCTGCCTTCGTCTTCTGCATCCTCATCTCCGTCCGTAGCACCGCAGCCATTTGGAGCTGTTCCCGTGAGCCAAGGGCAGGTCAGCTACCCGTTCAAGCAGCAGCCAGTTGAAAAGAGGCGAACGAAGAAAAGCGTTCGTCCAAAGCTGCAGAAGACACCGTCGGTGCTGCAGTCTTTTGAGCAGTGGCTGTTCACTGAGCCAGAAAACTCGGTACCAAACTGAGCCCAGTGTGTATGTGTGTGCAGCTGCAAAGTAGTGGCGCAAGTAATGTATTCTGATGTGTTGCAATAAGAACCTATTGAAGCTGAGCACATTCCTTTTATCGACATGCAGTCGCTCAAGAGCTACTGTCCTAATGAAGAGTATACAAAAAACATAACATGAACTATCGCTTGCATATTCACGATTCAATTCCAGTTGCGTACGCTTCTATCCAAACGAGTACCCATTGAGAGTCGAGCGAGGCGCAAACGCCATTGCGCCAGCATCGTACGACTCGACGTGCGTCACCATCTGCGCAATGACGCACCATCCACAGAGAAACGAGTACATGATGTCTTCGATGACCGATCCAGGGATGGAGAAGAGGTATCGGATCCGCCACCGAATGCGTGTGACGAACAGCGCCATCAGCACTGCTGAAATGACGCAAAGCGTGGTGATCACGCCATTGTCAGTCGCGGCGGCCACGATCGCGAGGATCCACAGCAACAGCCATGCCGCGACAACGTAGTGGAACTTCACGAGTCCCAGCCGCGCACAGATCTGGGCGAGCGAGATCCCAGGACAGAAAGTCGCCATGAAGCCTGCGTTATTGGGACACATATCAAGCAAACAAGCAGTGAGTCTACTGGACGGCGCACATAAACACAGACATATATGCTCACCATTGGGGATGCAAACGGCGCACAGATTCCACAACCCCATTTTCTATTTTCCGACGACGATTCCATTGGGGTCGACACCTTCGGTCGCTGGCGTCGGCGTCATCATTGGCGCTTCTTCGTCGCGGTATCCTTTCGCGGGCTCTAGGAACTGCATCATGCGCGACGAATCTTACTGCTGCGTCCTTCGCTCTCAGCGCTTTCTGGAAATCGCAGACAGCGGCGCGGCTTCCACCGCAGCAAAGCGATTCTGAGCGACCGGCGACGAGTCCATTGGATCCAAACGACAGGATCGCTCAACGGACGCGCGGCGGCGCTTCGAGGCGCCCTTTCACAGCAGTCTCCAAGCGCAGCGACTGTTGGCGCAATGTGCGAGTCGGACCATCGTCTGATCCACCAACGCACGAGCCGCGCTCAGCAAGTGCACATCAAGTCCTTCCACTTGGCGTGTCGCCATGGCGTTCCGTCGCGACTTGGGCTCTCGTCACAGACGCCGTGCATGCGCGAGTTGAACGGAAAGACTCCCATCAGCCAGACGGTGCAGAGCTGGGACTCTCTCCAGCTCCAGCAGCTGGTGTCCGGTGGTGTGAGCCCGTCGAGCATTCACCCAGTGTTGTTGCACATGTTGACGAAACACGGTGGGGGATTAGATATTGACACCAAAATTAGAAAGCTGCAAAAGTAAAAATTGCAAAATCATAGACACTGCTATCAGGATTCCCACCTTGTTTTGTGATCTGATCCGAGGCCCACATTCCGTTTTATGCATTTGCGCAAACGGCAGTGATGATCCAAACCAAAACGGAGATGGGAGCTGGGATCTCCATTTCTTAAGCCCCACGCATCACGTGTTCTTTTTACCCGGACCCGTTTTTAACCACGCAGAAAAGCAAACTTCAGCTTTGGTCCAAGTGTTGCTCGCGTCGGAACGAAGGACTTCGGTACGCAGTTCAGTCACACGCCAGCCGCCCGCATTCGGTAGTCTGTAGTATGTATTAGTAGGCAACCACCAGACTCCCACGCACGAAGCAACTCCAAAAAATAAAACACGAGATGCGCAAGTGCGAGCGAGAGAGCCCATCTACGCGCACTTTTGTTGGTTTGGACGAGCTGCTCCTCCCCCTCGTTCTTTTCACTTCAGATTTTCACCACCACAACGCCGGCGTCCCCTAATCGCGCTCGCGCAATTCGCCATTCTGGTGCGTTGATACAAACTGCAAGTACAGCTCAATTCATTTCCAGTGGTTTCGAATCGCAGCAGTGGTGCTTGGGGTGTGGCAATGAATTGCGCACTATCTGACCAACGACCGTCACTCCTGCTGTTTGGCCATCCTCGAAGTTTCTCCTGGATCTCGGCGGCGGCAGTGGCGGAGCGCTCACTTCCGCTTTGGGGATGTTCCGCATCCATCGCAGCTCCAGCAGCGTCGCCGCCGCGCGCCATGCGGCGGGCCCGCGTGCCAACATCCAGCTGCACCGCCGCCAGCCGGCGCTCGTGACGTCATCCACGTCGGCGTCGTCGGCGTCGCCGCTCCCGCTGTCGTCCCAGTCGAATGGACTCGCGGGCATCCTCACGCGATCTTTTCGCACCATCCCGGGTCCCGGCATGGATAAGCGCGCGATCTTTGAGCAAAAGGGCCTTTACCGCGCCAACGCCGAGCGCGACAACTGCGGTGTCGGTATGATCGCGCAGTTGAAGAAGAAACCGTCGCGCAAGGTCGTCGTCCAAGCCAACGAAATGCTTGTGCGTATGTCCCATCGTGGAGGTTGCGGCTGCGACCCTGCGTCTGGTGATGGCGCTGGTATGCTCGTCGGCATCCCTCATGAATTCATGCAACGCGTGGTTCGTGAGGGAGAGTTTGGTGCGGCTGCCGCTGCCCGTTTGGCCGACTTGGACAAGGAAAAATACGCTGTCGGTAACGTGTTCTTCAACAAGAGCGTGGCGGAGTCGATCCCGCTGTGCAAAAAAACTTTTGACGACATCGCGGAAACGATGGGCTTGAAGGTTCTTGGATGGAGACACGTCCCAACGACCTCGAACACCCTTGGCGCGACCTCGCTGGCGTCCGAGCCTCACGTCGAGCAAGTCATGATTCTGAACGAGAACCCCGACTTGACCAGTGACAACTTTGAAAAGGAGTTGCTGCGATTGCGCTCGCTTGTGACTGCGGTGAATGAAAAGAAGTTCTCGGACTTCTACATCTGCTCGCTCAGTAATCGAACCATCACGTACAAGGGCCAGCTCACACCAGAGCAACTCTTCGAGTACTTTGACGACCTCTTGGCGAACGATTTCTCGTCGTACGTGGCGTTGGTTCACTCCCGATTCTCGACGAACACGTTCCCGTCGTGGGATCGCGCGCAGCCGAACCGCATTATGTGTCACAATGGTGAAATCAATACCCTTCGTGGCAACAAAAACTGGATGTTCGCTCGTGGTGGCACGCTCCACAGTTCATACTTTGGCAACCGTACCACCGACTTGCTGCCCGTTTGCTCCGATTTGAAGTCCGACTCTGGCAACTTTGACGCGGTCCTCGAAATGATCACCAAAGCCAGCTCATGCAACCGCACGCTCCCAGAAGCCATGATGATGATGATCCCGGAAGCGTGGCAAAACGATCCGCTGATCGATCAGCAGAAGAAGGACATGTACAAGTATCAGTCGTGCTTGATGGAGCCGTGGGATGGTCCTGCAATGATGGCGTTCACGGATGGCAAGTACATTGGTGCTACGCTCGATCGTAATGGACTTCGACCAAGTCGTTACTACGTGACGAAGGACGACCACGTTGTGCTTTCCAGTGAAATCGGTGTCCTTGAGTACTTGGAAGAAAAGGAAATCAAGCTCAAGCGCCGATTGGAGCCTGGCAAGATGTTCTTGGTCGATTTCGAGCGTGGTATGATCGTTTCGGACGAAGAAGTGAAGCGGAATGTTGCGGAAAGCCGTCCGTTCAAGCAGTGGCTCGACGACAACCTTGTCTCGCTCTCGGAGTTGACGATGGAAGCCTCGAAGGAAATTGCGCAAAAGACGAAACGACGACCAAACTACACGGAGGTGAACCGACGACTGAACATGTTTGGTTACACGACGGAAACCATGGATCTTTTGATGATGCCCATGGGTATTACTGGCAAAGAAGCGCTCGGAAGTATGGGTAACGACGCTCCTCTCGCGGTGCTTTCCCAGCAGCCAAAGCTTCCTTTCGAGTACTTCAAGCAACTGTTTGCGCAAGTGACAAACCCTCCGATCGATCCTATTCGTGAAGAGCTCGTCATGAGTCTCGTGTGCCCAGTCGGACCAGAAGGCAACGTTTTGGACGCTACGGGTGAACACGCCAAGCGATTGCTTGTCGAGCACCCGGTTCTGTCGAGCCGCGAAATGGAGGCTCTCAAGCAAAACTCGCACAAGGATTGGACGCCAAAGGTTTTGGACGCGACTTTTCCAGCGAAGAGCGGACCAAGAGGTCTTGTCGATGCGTTGTACCGACTGTGCGAGGACGCCACCGACGCGATCAGTAGCGGACGCACTCCAATCATTGTGCTCTCGGACAAGCTTGCTGGTGTCGGTCGATACCCAGTTCCTTCCCTCCTCGCGGTTGGCGCTGTCCACCAGCACTTGTTGAGAACGCAACAGCGAACGAGCGTTGCGATTTTCACCGAGTGTGGTGATGCCAAGGAGGTCCATGATTTCTGTACGTTGCTGGGTTTCGGCGCGGACGGTATCAACCCGTACATGGCCGAGGAGGCGTTGAAGAAGATGAACGACGAGGGCCTCCTTCGTGCTCACTCGAAGGTCGACATGAAGAACGAAGAAGTTTTCGAGAAGTACAAGTCTGCCGTCGGCAAGGGTATTTTGAAGGTCATGTCCAAGATGGGTATCTCCACCTTGCAGTCGTACAAGGGTGCTCAGGTGTTCGAAGCAGTTGGTCTTGGCGAAGATATCATCAGCATGTGCTTTGAAGGCACCACTTCGCGTATTCAAGGAACGGACTTTGAAGCTCTGTACACCGATATCTCACGCTTCCACGAGGCTGGGTACCCTTCGCACTCGGATCTTCCGCCATTGATTCGAAATCCAGGCAGCTATCACTTCCGTAACGACTCAGAGATCCACTACAACTCCCCCAAGAACATCGTTGCATTGCAGCGTGCAGCTCGTGAAAACTCGCGTGAAGCCTACGCTACGTACGTCGAAGAGACCAACGAACTCTGCAAGCGTGTCAACCTTCGTGGTCTTCTTGACTTCAAGTTTGTGAAGGAAGAGGAAATGCCTAATCTGGAAGAGATGGAAAGCATTGCCGATATTGTGAAGCGTTTCAACACCGGTGCCATGAGCCTGGGAAGTATCTCGCAGGAAACTCACGAAGCGCTTGCGGTTGCCATGAACTCGATTGGAGGACGCAGCAACACTGGCGAAGGTGGTGAAGATGTGAGACGATTCACTCCACCAGGCGGACCAGCGAACCTTCGTAGATCCGCTATCAAGCAGATTGCGTCTGGTCGATTCGGTGTCACCATGAACTACCTTACGAACGCTGATCAACTTCAGATCAAGATGGCTCAGGGTGCCAAGCCGGGTGAAGGTGGCGAGCTTCCTGGCCACAAAGTGACTGATTACATCGGGTCCATGCGTCACACGACTCCTGGTGTTGGTTTGATCTCTCCTCCACCTCACCACGACATTTACTCGATCGAAGACTTGGCTCAGCTGATCCACGATCTGAAGCACTCGAACCCATCAGCTGAAATCTCGGTGAAGCTCGTGTCGGAGGTCGGTGTTGGTGTCGTTGCGACGGGTGTCGCGAAGGCGAAGGCTGACCACATCACGATTTCTGGCCATGATGGTGGCACTGGCGCCTCTTCGTGGACTGGTGTGAAGAACGGTGGCCTTCCGTGGGAACTTGGTCTCGCCGAAACGCAGCAGACGCTCGTGTTGAACGATTTGCGCTCTCGCGTTCGCCTTCAAACCGATGGCCAGTTGAAGACCGGCAGAGATGTGGTCATTGCCGCTTTGCTCGGTGCGGAAGAGTTTGGTTTTGCCACGGGTCCACTGATCGCTCTCGGCTGTATCATGATGCGCAAGTGTCACTTGAACACGTGTCCAGTCGGCGTTGCGACCCAAGATCCAGAGCTGCGAAAGAAGTTCACTGGACAGCCAGAGCACGTGATGAACTTTATGTTCCTGCTTGCTGAAGAAGTGCAAGACTACATGCGCAAGCTCGGTGTCCGAAAGCTCGATGATTTGATTGGTCGTGCGGATCTACTCAGTGTGAACCCAGACGCCCTGCACTACAAGAGTGCGAAGCTTGATTTGTCTCCACTTCTCATCAACGCGAGTACACTGAACGAAAGCGCTGGCGTCAAGAAGGAGCGTGAACAAGAACACACCGTGCACGAATCGCTGGACATGACGTTCATTGAGCAGGCGAAGGACGCGCTGGAGTCGCGCAAGCCAGTGGTCATCGAGAGCACGATCACGAACTTGAATCGTACGTTGGGTGCTACGCTGTCTCACGAAATTTGCAAGCGCTACGGCGGCGAAGGGCTTCCAGAGGAAACGATTTACTTGAAGTTGAAGGGCCACGGCGGCCAGAGTTTG
>JAADVP010000537.1:0-19349 GCA_023335675.1 Globisporangium solare | reverse complement strand
CACGTGTGTACTCTGCGGTGTTGTGGTTTCCACCACGATTCGCCACGAATGGTGTAGGTGGACCCCATCTGAAGCGCGTATGTCAGTGTTAGAGCGCGTGCATCGCGTCTCTGGCTGGACCGAACAGTGAGTCGTGTTGGAGGCATAGCACAGAGACTGAAAGAAGTGCGTCTCAAAACACTGTGCAGAATAATGGGGAGAAATGACTGATCATAGGAAATACCGCCCGAGACAAAATTACAAATGGATGTTCCTTTACATCCCGACAGGACGGATGCACACAAATATGCACATGGTACAAGGACATACATCACTGGTGCCGTGTATTTGTAACATATAACCGAGCGAGGATACAAGTCAGCTTCGTCAACCCCCTCGAAGAAAGCATAAAGTAAGCGCCCGCGGAGCGGGCGCCGCTCGGCTAGTGTCGTCTTATCTTGGATTCTCTCGAGCGTTACTTTTGGGGGCGGACGGACGGACAGACAGGTTACGAAAATGTGCGAGGGGGATGAACGCCGTGCCTGGTGTCGTCACTACGACGCTAGATGCCAATTGTGTGCCGTTCTCGTCGCACTCAAAGTACCTCACCTCGTACTGAAGCATCGCGTCCCCGCCAGTGTCTTGCACTGGGTCCCAGTTGAGCAATAGCTGGTCGGACGTCGCGCCTACTTGCTGCAATCCTTGCACACCACTTGGTGTGATGACGTCACCCGTGGTGACCAGCAATGGCGTTCCGCGGGTCTCGCCCCACGAATTGATCACCGCTGCCGTGAAAGTATAGTTCGTGAGTGCAACGAGTCCAAAGAGAGTCACGCTTGCCTCGTCGGACTCAAACCGGTGGATCAGAGTGGTCTTGTTGTACAGCACCAACGACACTGGGTCGCCGCCGTCGTAGCTTGGATTCGCGACAGTAATTACCATGCTGCCACCACGAATGTCGGAGGCCGTAGGAGCTGGCGGCGCGCCTGGCAAGTCGGGCGACCCAGTGCTTTGCGCGTACTCCACACTCTCGCTCTCTCCGACGTAGGTGAGTGCTTTGCCAGTCAAATAATACAGCATGTTCGCTTGCAAGTGGGGAAACGTGTATGACGTCTCGGTACCAGGCGCCCGATATTCCTCGAGAACAGCCGAGTGGAATTGATCCGAGAGCGTGATGGCGTATTCGAGCACAAGAGCGCCGCCCGTATCCTCTGGTGGCTGCCACACGACCTCAAAGCGCCCTCCAAAAGCTGACACGCTCTGGAAGCGAGGGCTCTGCGGCAGTGTCGCTTCCGCGGTACTCACGCCAATGGAGTCGGACGGACCCGTGTAGAGACCGTTAAATGCGCGAATCCCGTACACATACGAAGACATCGCCATCAGTTCGTGGTAATCGTCAAACACCGTAGTGGTGGTCACGAAGGTACCGGAATACGATGAGCGCGTGATCTCGCAGTATACGATGGCTTGGCCACCAGTGCCCATTGGTGCGTCCCACGCTAAGACCACGCGTCCGCCGCTCGACTCAGTCACGACAATATTCTGTACTTGACCTGGAACGGAACACGCCGCAGTGCTCGCAGAGAGCACACTGCTTCGAGCACTTGGACCATCCTGGTTGACGGCTGTGGCTGCGTACGAGTAGCTTGTGGTCTCGCTCAGTCCAAAGTGCGTGTGTCTGTACGTAGCTGCTGCAAGCATAGCTGTTGTCAACAATTCCGCGGAGGTCTCGCCTTCGTCGGTGACCGTGATGCGTTCCACGAGGTACCCGAACACTGGGACCCCAGCCAAGTCATCCGGAGCCGTCCACCCGATGGTCAGAGACCCTCCCGTTCGGCTCACGAGAAGCACCGATGCCGGTGGACCCAGCTGGCTGTAGGAAAGCGTAGAGACCGCCAAAGGTTTGCTGATCGCCTGAGCGTCGGGGTTCACGCAGAAGCTAGCGGTATTGATGGCCACAATAGAAAGCGCGTACGTCGTAGCTCGCGTCAGTCCCTCCACTGTGGTCGTTCGAACAGGGGAGTCTTGGCCGTCGTATACGGTGAATTTCCCCAAGGACGCATAGTAATCGCGGTGCTGGAGCACGATGTACCCCAGCGCGTCGGACACGCCACCAAGATCCAATGGAAGGTCCCATTGGAGGACAAGCATGCCTCCCGTGACCTTAGTTGCCGAGAAAGTGGTGGGTGTCGACGGCAAATCGACGGTCGTGCGCGTGTGGAACACCGAGCGCATTCCTTCAGGACTCGCACCCTGGGCAATGAGAGACAAAGCAAAAGAGAAAAATACGGATCAGTGTTTGCTGCTGGGGAACGGAAAGAAGACAGGAGAAAGTTCGCACCAATTCGTTGTACACTGTTGCAAAAACTTCGTAGAAGGCGCCCGCTAAAAGTTTGTACACTGTACAGGAGCTTTGCATATTGTTCACGATCGGTGACGCTCCCGTACACACAATTTTGAACTCACTTTGGTTTGGCGGTTGTAACTCGTAGCTTGAGGGTTGCGCTGCTTCTTTGCTGTCTGCGATCACTTGGCGAAGGTGAAGCGAGTAATCGAGAATCGGTAGGCCGCCTGTGTCGCGAGGCGCATGGATCTCGAAAGAAAATGTGCCACCCGTTGGCGGAAATAGCAGTGTTACCGCAGGCGGCTGCACGGGGAGTGTACCATCCTCAGTAGCAACTTCGATCGACGTCGCTTGGGTTTCTTCATGGCTTGTCGAGTACGCCACGGAGCCAGCTTTGATGACTATCGTGTACGTCGTTGATGCGCTGAGATCTTGAACGGTAAATGAAAGGTTCGATGACGCGTCCACGTATCCAAGGATGGCGTGCTGGCCGCCAAACTCTGACTCCAAGGTGACCGAGTAGTTCATGAGTGGGCTTCCTCCGGTGTCTTGGGGTTTGGTCCACGAAAACACGATGACGCTACTGCTGGTGGAGTCCAGACGCAAGTCAGTAGGGGCACTCGGTGGCGTCGGGTCGGTCGTCATTGCACTCACGGCTTCCGAATACTTTCCGACACCAAATCTGCTCGACGCCGCAACTTCCATCACGTACGACGAACGGGGTAAGAGCGACGAGAGCGTGAACCTTGTCGTTGTAATGTTGTACAGACTGAAGTAATTGCTCTGGGCGTCACCTTTCGTGACGCGAACTAGGTATCCGCTCAAGGTTGCGCTTGGCAAGGGGCCCTGCCACTGGATCTCTACTTCACCGCCTGTGGTACGCACCACTTCCACATCCGCAGGCGCCTCTGGCAGCAATTTCGATGCATCTTCGTCGTCGAGCACCACCACTTTGCGTGTCACGATTGACGCGGTGTGATCGGTAGTGCCACTGTTCGGCGTTCTCCACTGGCGAAGGCATACCCCAGACATTCGCGTGCCTTCATAGAATAAATCATTGGTGATCTTGACCCACACTCCTGTGACGCTTTGTCGATCACTGAGCTGCATCGTTTGGTGCATCGGGACGTAGTCCTTTGACGCGATCCCCGTCAAGTCGAACGTCTCGATGTCAAAGCTGAGGTTGCCGCTGGACCCGTTGAGTTGAATCACGTTGAACTTGACGTAAGATGAGTTCTCGAGAATCTCTTTGCGACTGCGCGCGAAGGCAACAAACCCTGGACGTAAGCTCAGGTCGGCGCGCAGCAAAATATCTCGTTGCGGCGTCAGCACAGCGGTTGGTGATTCGATGAGTCCAAGAACGACATTCATAGTCTGGATGATGCTCTCATCGTCTTCCCACACCGTAATCGATACGTTTTGGTATTCTTGGCCGTCGTTAAGCCAGAGATATCCAGGTTGACTAATTGCGCCAGAGCTCTCGAGGCGCATACCACACGCACACCCGCTTCCATCACTCGTGCACTCGCAGCGCAGCACAATATCCTTCGGCCGCGTGACATTCGCACCAACCGACGCAGTCCCCGCCGTCCCACCAGTGCGATGCACGATCACTGTTGTCACGCCACCACTCGATACCGCAGACTCAGTCGCAAGAAGCTCGAACGCACCTACAGCACCAGTACGAGTTAGTTCATCACTTTCGACAAAGGACCCTAGGAGACGACAACACAACTGTACCTGGAGATTCATTCAACGTTGTGAATTGCGCTGAAAACCAAGTGCTCGTTCCGAGAGGACCAATGGCGCGTACGGAGATATCATACTCTGTCTCTGGCGTCAACGAGCTGATTCGGCACGTGCGCAGACATCCGACTTGACCACCTGGTCCAGCAGGAATGTTGCAAGCAAGCAGCCCCGAGTGGACATTGACATCATTAAGGGTCGCAACGACCTCATACTCAATGATTCCATTGTCCATAGGCACTGGAGGCGCGATCGCCAGCAGTAGCGAGTACGTGTTGGCGCGTGTGAGCTCTACGACCAGCGTCAACGGGACCCCTGACCGTGTGCTGTACGCCTCAGTCAGCCACGGGCTTGCTCCAGCACCGTTCGACACGCACAGGCACAGAGTATTCTTCGTCCGGGTCTAATCCGTCAAGTATTAACGTGCAGCACGCAAATGTAGCCGAACGCGAGAGCCCGCCATTGGTTTGCTCAACCACGTAGTGGTATGCCGCTGGATTTGCTCCTCCTGTGTCGCGCGCTGGGATGACCGTCACGTTCAACCAGCTGACCGTGCTCTTCTTCAAAGTCATCGACAAGAGGGGGTCTGGCACCGAGAGTGCTGCCGCTGCGAGCACGCTCGAAGCCATGGCGCCTTCCTCAGCGGATCCGCTCACAGCAACGACACTGTAGACGTACTGGGTTGAAGCAATAAGACCACTGCCACAATCGGTAAACGGTGGGAGCACGAGCTGGGGCGTCAGGAGCGTGTAGTCGCGGTAGACGTGGTATCCGCGGACCCTTGAACCGCCGGTGTCCTGTCAACGCAACAGCACTATGAGATATTCACCTATATGAAGAGAAAGCCAAGGAGCCATGCAACTACCAATGGAGGCGTCCATGTAAGCTGCATCGAGCCACCCGTACGTTTTGTTTGCGTCAGTCGAAGCGGAAAGCCCGGCGGGGTTTGGCTCCTGCGTTGTAGAAGACGAATGCGTTAATTACTATACGAACCAACGAGCTGCATGACGTGCCAAGAGCGCAAGCTCACGTTGTTTGAAGTCCAACGATCGTTGACCAGCCGCTTGTTCCAACGAGGTTCGTCGCCTGCGCGCCGAAATAACAGGTCGTTGAGTGGTTCAATCCTTGGGAGACAGCTGAGTTGGATCCCAGGACGAGTCGGTGTCTGCCGTCCCCCGCTACACGATTGCATCGCAGTGCAGCGCCATCTACGCCACTCATGAGGCAGCAGTTCGATGTCCCATCGGGGCACTGGTCTGTACTTGCGTGTACGCAACAGTCATCGGTGCCTACGATATGATGGTACTGCTCATTGCCTTCTTGAAGCTTGATAATATCGCAACGTACGCACGGATCAGCCTCGTCGGCGAGTGGATAGCACGGTACGATCGAGCTCATTGCAACATTGTACAGCATGTCGCTCAAGCTCGCGCCACCGTTCTGCAGTGGCACGTTCCAGCTCACCTCAATAGATCCACCTGTGTCTGCTACTGAAGTGAGTCCCCATGGCTCCCTTGGTGCCGTCGCAATAAGTGTCTCGAATGAGATTCCCTGTCTCCCTATCCGCGAGCTCTCTTTCATCAAGCTGTTGGCAGCAGTCACCTTCACTGTGTACACAGTCTTCGCAACGAGCCCTGTAATCTCGAGAGGCGCAGTTGGTACGTGCTTTGTTACTGAGCTACCCGCCGTTGTCATCACAATGTCGTACCCTACAAGGCGATTATCAAAATGAGTGTGGTTGGTCGATATAAAACATACAAGATTTGCAGAGCTACGCTTACCTGTGATATCTGCTCCACCAGAATCCAGCGGAATCAACCATTGAAGTGTTACGCTGCCCGCTGTGATATTGGTCGCGGTGATATTCCGCGGGGCAGATGGCGGGTTCGGATCTGTCGTGGCCATCATGACCGCGTCACTCCACGAGGTTGTGCCCAGGTTTGTTGTGGCTGCCACACTCACAGCGTACCAAGACGACGCCACCAAAAAATTGATGCTGTGTGTCACAGACTGCTCCGCTGCCACGAAATCGTATAGACTACCGTTGACCATCACTGAAAAACCGGAGAGAATTGATCCGTTCATGTTGAGAGGAGGTACAAGTTCCAGGACAATTTGCCCGCCGGTCGAACTCAGGAAGTATGGGGTTGGTGTGGCTCCAGGCACTGCTGCTGCACCGATCCATGCGGAGACAGCAGCTGCAGGATCCACACTGCTTGGCATTGCCAGGTAGATATCGACGTTGTTGACAGCAATAGCTTTGAAGTCGTAGCGCGTCTCCGGCAGAAGCGGGAGGTCCTCTGAGCCAGGTATCCGAAGGATTTCGAGGACATTGACGGGCGCTGCGCCTACTGTGTTGGCAACTTCGACGTAACCCAAACTTCCATTGGACACCATATACACAATATATCCCTGGATGCGAGCGCCACCTACAGAAATTAAAAGCATTTGCGACGTAGGTCATAGGCTCGGAAAAAAAGAATTTTGGCGTGGCAAAAGCAAAACAGCAAAGCATACCATCGTCGACCGGTGGGTTTAGCTGAAGTGTGATCGATGCGCCTGCATAAATAACACAACGGTGTGAGAAAAATCTTGTACATGTACGAGTACCTTTGGGCCGCGTGTTTGTGTATACCAGTAACTCCGACGATTGTCGGTGGAGGGCACGGTCCAGCCAGCTGTAGCGCAAGCGTCGTGACGCTCAGAAAACCACTCTCACTGCTAGAAAGATTGCCTGCGTTTGTCGCATAAACAGACAAGTAGTACTCGGTGCGAGCAGTCAGCCCGTAAAAGACAAACTCTGGCTGTGCCACTGGCTGGGAGAGCGAGGTGACAGTAAAACCCACCACGGATCGCGCGAGCATCGTCAACGTCGTGATGGCTGCACCCCCGGTATCTTTTGGAAGCTGCGCTCGAGCTTGAATGGAGCCACCGCTAGTGTTGACGAGCGTCGGCGCGTCTGCAATGCTAGGGCTTGACAGATTCAAAGTTGATTCGCGCAAAATGTTTGATTCGAGCGATGAAGCAGTCGAATTCGCGCTGAATATAGCCTTCACCTGGAAAGTATACGCAGTGTTGTTCACTAGCGCATACAAATCATACTGAGGCACAAGCGCACTTGTGGTGCTCATTGGCACATCATCCACGAGAATGCGGAATCCAGTGATGTCATCGTACGAGCTCGAGCTCGTCCAATTCGACGAAACCACCCTACGCACAACATGGCATTCGGTAGAATTGAGTGATGCACACATAGAGCGACCTCCACATAGTGTCTTCGAGAGCCTATGCAAGCATGATTGCAGAGAGACGCAACGTACCACTCAAAGTGTAGCGCTCCATCGGTTCGAGAGGTTACCCACGCCACGACCTGGAGTTCCGTTGTGTTTTGACCTGCCGTCAAGGCCGTCAATGTGCTTAGCCACATGAATGTCGCAACTAAAGCGACGCGCCAGCATGCCAACGCACTTTTTCGACGTCTCAGAGGGACTGGAACCATGTTTTCTGTTGTGGCTTGCGTCGTCACTCGTGTCTCTCAGGTAGCGCATTCAACTGGATGCGTCCACCACCTCCCGTTCGACGTAGCGTTAAAGTTATTGCTCCCTGCGTCCCCGTGTGGTCGCGCGCTTTCTTACAGGATGCCTGCTCTTGGTTTGCCGAATCCACGAGATCTTTAAATGGCAAGCAGGACGCACCAAGCGTCGCGTTGGACGAGGGGCGGGCGCCAGCGAGCCACTGATCGGTATCCTTTTTAATAGTAGCCCGTTCGTCGGCACGGTCATTACTCACAGGTCTTTTGACAAGCAAAAACAAACATTCCTGTCCGCTTGATTGGCGTCAACAATCACTCGCCGATTTCGCTGCTTGAGTCGACCATCAGTCGTCGTCCTGTTACTGTTTCACCGTTTCAGAAAGCGTTTTACCGTATGTGTCGACGCCTGCAAACCACACCTTGTTTTGAAAAGCTGTCCCATGAGCATCTCACCCGGTTTTGCCACTACCATCGAACCGCAATATCCCCTCTTTACAGCACACTTTGGGATCCAGAACCTTCATTCATCCAAACATACCTCTCGAACCGATCTACGGCACGACGGCTTTGCGCGCCTTGGCCACGACCGGCACAACGTAGCCCGTGACACCGAGCGTGACCGGGTAGAACGCCGACGAGAACACCACGGCGGCTGCGTACGAGCCCAGCGCGGTGCCCACGTCTCCGACGCCGAGCTTCGCCAGCAGCGGCATCACGTCGACGCCTTGCTTGATCAGCAGGTACAGGCCGCAGACAACGCTGACGCCTGCGAGGCGAGAGCCCATCATGTAGGCAGCGCCGTAATTGTCGATCATGTCCTTGGCCTTTGCCATGGTCTTGGTCACCAACGAGGACGCGGCCGAAGGCTGCGACGCGGTGTCAGGAATGGGTCGACTGCCATGGTGCAAACGACGGCAAGCGAAGGTTTTAAACAGCGGTCAAACAACAACGAGACAGTGATCTAATACGAATCACTTGGATACGTACTTGGGAAGCGCGCCAGTCAAATCAGACAGTCGAACATGCGAGAACACAGGGAATGCCTTGGCGACTGCGGCGGCCGCAGCGAGGTCTAGGGGCAAGCGGAACCGGCGGAACGGACGACTCGCAGCGAACGCCAGCGCAAACTCCGGAGAAAACTCGATCCCTATTTGATAATCGGGGGATAAAGAAAATGCGTGAGCGCCAGCAGATTACGCCACATACAGAGCCTCTCAGCAATATGCGCGCGCACCTGAGAGCGTGAGCACGCCGTACATGGCTCCAATGCTGCCAATATCCGACGCAAACAGCACCGCGAGGGTCTCTGCTGGGTGCTTCTTGATCGACGAGTTCAGTTGCCCCACCACGCGATACAGGAATGCAGTAGTGCTGTTGTCGTCATCGGCTGGTGGCTCTCGCTTCGGGTCGTCAGTCGACGACGCCGTGGACATCGCGAAGCGCGGCGTCTGCGCGTGCGCTGCCACCAGCCTCGCCTGCGTGGTCGTGGCCAGCGCGAGGCGGTGCGGCATTAGCATCGAGGTGGCCAGCGGCCTCATCATCGTCCTTGGTTGTATCGGTTTACTTCCTGTATTAATGGGGAGGGCAGTCGTACCCGAATAGAGGACTGCTGGTGTGCTTTTAGTGTGGCGCCCATTATGTATGGGAGTTGCCGTTTTTTTTCCGCTGCAACGCGAGACCTGCGGCGGGAACGCACGGCCACATGCAGGTCAAACACGGCGCAATCAAAACCCTCTCTGTAAGTAACCTTCATAATATAATATTTTTTATAAATATAAAGGTGAATATAATTAAAAACTGCGTCTAAATAAAAGCGCACCCTTCTAGAAACTCTATTTACCGCATGGCTGCACCCAGTTTGCAAACTAGAGGAAGAAGTTGAACAGCGCAATCACAAACGCGACACACGCGCGCATTCTCCGCGCTGGTTGGTCCCCCACAGCAGCTGCGATAGATGGCGACGGCGCGCGCCAGTGTCCGCGCTCCCGCCGCCGGTGAGTCCTTCGACCACATGCGCTACACGACGCCCCACAGTGCCGCTGCGCGCGACACGCACCTCTTCCAGACGTCCACGACGAGCAGCGACGACGACGAGCCGCGGCGTGGCGACTCGCTGTACTCGGGCGGCAACAGCTTCGCGGCGTCGGACGACGGCTCGAGTTTCACCCGCAGCCGGTACCAGTCGGCGCGCGACCGCGTGTCGTTCCTGTCCAAGACGCCGATCGAGGAGTTCGTGGCCAAGTACCAGGTCGTCAAGAGCTCATGGCGCGGCAAGTATGAGCGCATCCTCGCGCTCGCACCCACGCGCTTCTGCACGATCGACCCGAAGGACTTTGAGGTCACCAACACGTGGTCGCTGAACGCGCTGCTGAGCATCTCGCTGGAGGCGAGCGACCCCGAGGGCTTCACGCTGCTGCTGCGCGGCCAGAAGAAGGAGGAGCAGCTCAAGCTGCGCTGCCGCTTCCGCTCGCGACTGCTCTCGGACCTCTACCGACTGCAGGACCAGGCGCTGCAGCGCCGCTCGGCGCTCGAGAACCAGTTCTCGTGCTCGAAATGGTCGCGCAAGGACGTGATGCTGAGCTGCACGCTCGAGATCGGCATGGACGGCGTCACGTGCTCGCTCCCGGACGGGTCCATGCGCTCCAAGTACCTGTACGTCGACATGGAGCATCTCACGACGCTCAGTGATACGCGCGACGGTTTTGCGTTCGGGTACACGGGGAGGAGCCGCCTTTTCTTCAGCGACCAGCGAAGTCGCATCATGCAGCGCATCCAGGCAGCGGCTGAGGCCATCGGGTGCATGATCTACGCCAAAAACAATGCCAGCGCGCTCACAACAATGGCGAGCATCAAGCAAGACCGCGTCGACTTTGGCAAGAGCGTCGGTGCGCCGTTTGTGCAGTTCAATGTGCAGAAAATCACGGTAAAGTACGAGGATCCGGTGAATCGCGTGCTCTTGTTGCACGAGAAGCATCTGGTGGAGCTCGATGTGGCAGGTGACGTCGTGTCCTGTGTCGAGTACCAACAGATCGGCGTGCTTGTGCGCCACCAGAAGAGTGTCGAGGACTTTGAAATCCAGTACCGGAGCGGAGAGACCCGCAGATACGAGTCACGCGACCGCGACGGCGTGCTCGCAGCGATCTACGACCTGTGCGTGACGTGCAATGAGAACCCAGAGCTGTTTATCAGTTGCGCTGTGAACGAGCGCGGACTGCGCTTGCTGCCTTTTTTCGCCGTCGAAGATGCAGTGGAAACGACGTCATTTTTCGGGGATTCGTCCATTGGAAGCTGTTTCCTGCAGCGAATGTCGTCCGTCGCGAAAATGGGCAGCTCGCAGAAACTGGGAGACAAAGGGTAAGACGCGTTTCATTCCGTGCTTGTATCGACTGACAGTATCGTACCGAACTGAGGATGTTGTTACTCTGGTGCAGGTTTCTTGAAATTGTCGCCGAGTTCAACGCAAACGTCCCAGCGAGCGGGCTCATCTACAACACGAAGCAGTCAGTCATCACCGACGCGCTGCGGCCACTTGGCGCGCAGCTGTACTACCTGTCCAAGGCCAAACCGCTGTCATCTCGCTCGGCTGTGACGCTTCTCCAGGCGTTGTGCCGAATTGCATCCTCGTACTATGGGTTCCGAGAAGTCGCTCAGGTTGGCCAGATGGCGGATTCGATCACCAATTTGCTGCGCAATGGCGACGAGTTTGCCGTGTTCTGGACGACTCTCTTGCTGCGAAAGCTGACAGCACACGTGGTTCCGATGACGATAAGTATGTAGAGAGTGTGCGGCCGTAAATGTTGAGATGTCTAATACTCATGTCGCTCCTGTCTTTTCAAACAGATCTGGACGAGTCCTCGATCAAGTTCTGCGAAGAAGTCGAAGCGTACAATAAGACGCTGTTGTTTGGCAACTCGTACTTGGTTCAGTCGCTGATTGTGCACTTGGAGGGCATCGATGTGGATCAAAAAACATCGAAAAGGTCCAAGGAGAGCAGATCGTCGCGAGCACGTCGAGTCGGGCCGCTTGTTGTCATGGGGTTGCTGCAGACGTTCGAGGGCTGTCTCTGTTCTCGAAAGTTCACCACGGGCGCGAGTGAGTTCCAAGTGCTCGTAGGCGAAATCGCCAAGCACTACAGCACATTGCTCAAAGTCCTATTCCAATCCCGTTGCGCCACGACCGTCGAAGCATGTAAGTGCAGCAAAGATGAATGCGTTCTCAGTACCCGCCATCCTCACACTCATTGTATTGTCCAACTGTGCGTAGGTACATTGCTCCTCAAAGCCACCCTTGAGGAGTGCGACCCAGCTGTTGCGATGCAGATTCGAGATGCAGCTCTGGTGGAAGGGATCGTCTTGAGGCATGTGTACCAGGCCATTTTCGACGATTCGTTCGACCAGCGATGCGTAAGCCGATACCTGATCTCGCTTTGGATGAGTCACCACACTCCGTCAATGCAACTACTGGCGCGCATCCTCCCGCCCGGGTTTTTCCCATTCTTGGACGAGCCGCCCACGTCGGCTTCCGAACTAGAAAAATTCGACCAGATCGAGCTAGAAGCGATTGGCATGGAGCGAGAAGATACGTTTGAGTTTGACGACGACGATCGGATGTCGCTTCTGAGTGAGATGTCGTCTGCGCACGATGAAACTGCTGAGCCGATGGACGAATCCAAGTTCTTCGGGTCCGACCTCACACAAGAAGGTCTCCACAAGAGGTCTGCATCAACTGGAGAGATCAACGAGAGTCCATCGGTCAGCCGCATGACAGCTCGTCGGCTTTCAGCATCCGCATCTCGCTCAACAGTCTCGGATCCTCGCTCTTCTGTATCCTGGGTCAGTGCCACTGTTCGCGAGTCGTTGCACACTCAGATTGAGAATGATCACACGAAGGCGAGAATGCTGCAAAAGCTCCAGAGTTCTAGTACGGTTGGCAGACCCACGACGAGAGCGGCAAACACGAGCAGAGGCGAGAGAAGTCACCAGCGTCAGCCCGCGCCTCAAACGAACCTTGCGCCGAGAGTTCGAAAGCGCGATATCGCGTATGGTTTTATTTCAGGCGCGCTTTCAAAAGCAAAGCTAACGGACAAGCCGCTTCCAAGACGTTCGAGCAAGAGCCACAAGGACCACTCGCATTCCTCGAAGCGAGCACGCAGAGAAGAGAACTTTCGGCTCTTGTTCTTCATGCTGAGTCGCGACCACGAACGCGTGGACCTGATTTGGAACAAAGTCACGCGTGGCGAACTGCGGCGAGCACTGTTTCTGGAAATCGAGCGCTTTTCGAGGTATCAAATCAGCTACGGGAATGGGAAAGCCTTGTGGAATTATGAAGATTTCCGGGTCCATTACCCAACTCTCGCGAGCGAAGTGGTCATTGGCGGATGCTACGCTCGCATAGTGTCCAGTCTTCTGCAGAAGCAGGCATATCCACACGACCAAGGGCAGTCCAATGATATGACCATTCTCTTGCACCCGGAAGAAGACAAGTTCGTGGTGTTGCCTGTGCAAGAAGTTCCTGTTCGCGACGCGAAATCGCTGATTGCAGCTCTCTATCGGCGGATACTTCGCGAAAATATCCGCGCGGAGTATTACTTTGAGACCGACATCACGATCATGTGCATCAAGAGCTTGGCCATCGTCAGTGCTGCGCATTCGCGTCCTACCGATGCGACAGATTTTGAGGAAATCGACTACTTGACGACACTGATTACGAACACTGTGCATACGTCCATTTTGCAGAATCTGCTCCAGGTGATACGGTCGCTGTGTCTGTACCAACCGAATGCGAGAAGACTCGCCACGAAGGAGAACAGTATGAACATCATCGTGAAGATCCTCCAGATGGCTCACGCATCGGATCGAGACCATGACTTTGCCGAAAAGCGGGACGAAGAAAAAATCTGGCTGCTCGAGAGGCGAGATGGCGATGTATTTGGGCCTATGTCTGTGACGGAGCTGAAACAGATGCAAGAAGATAACGTCAAAGAAGATCTGAGGCAGCTTTGGATTCACCGTCGTCCTGATCGGGTTTCAGACCAGCCAGCGACAAGGACCATACTGGTGGAAAACATGCAGCTGAGATGGGAAGTTGGACTTGGTGGAAGTCTAGACTCGCTTCAAATGGCGCACGACGCGGCTAGCATTTTGTTGGATGCAGCGCGCAGCAACTCACTTTTGAATCAGCCAAACGCGACGACTAGCATTGCATCAGGAGATGGAGGGATCTACCCTGCTCCACGTGCGAAATGTTTGATATGGGGCTACGTGCGCAAAATCATCCCACTTCTTCTTAAGCAAGACCACCCAAAGTTATGCCACAAGATTGCAGTGCTGCTGGAGTTCTTGTACTCGGACCAGTTGTCGATCACGCGGTCCAAGGAAGAGCACGGGGCTAGCCGATCGTCGCTGTTCTACTGGGGGCTATACTTCATGGTGTTTGTCGCTGATACTCCTGACTTTGGCGAAATTGCGGGTCTCTTGAAGTCGACACATTTGTATCAGAGTGGCTTTGGTGGGACCAGTGCGCTGATGGGCATCTTGCCCGAATCAATGATTAGCTATCTGCTCTCGTCGTCGCCGAGCGAGTTCAGTCAGGTATTCTGTGACGAAAGCAACTCTGCTTCGGTGATCTGGAATCAAGACATGCGAGAGCGACTCTGTGAAAGTTGTCTTGCGCATCTGCAGGATTTCATCACGATCTTGCAGGAAGATGTCGCGAGCGAGTGGAAGTTTTGCCACATGGCACCTGTCACGTTTGAAGAGCTCAATGAGGAAGTGTGGTGTGGCGGTGTGTATCTTGGTAAATTTTGCGCAAAAGAAGATTTTGCTGTGAAAGATCCCCTGGAGTTCATGACTGAATTGGCGAGAAGATGGCGCGCTGAAGTTGGACGAAAGAAGGCAGCGTTCGACAAGGTGCAGGCAGCGACGCATTTGGGACTCGATTTAAACTCTATCAGCGACAACCTTCCTCTAATTCGAGAGGGCTTCCGACAGAAAGCAATGGAGTTAGAGGCCTCTGTGCACCCGTCTCTTGAGTACGACCAAAGGTAAGAAAATCGTGACTTCCTCTATCTTTTACGCGCATTACTGCTGACGTTCATACTGACCATTATTACTTGTGCTTGCTTTCGTAGGCTTGAGAGTCTTAAAGAAGCGTACGGCGTTCTAATCTGCCCTCGTCCGAGTCTACTTACCGAAGGCCACGACCCTGTGAATCTCCTGCTCTTGCTGAAATCATTTGTGGTGATATGCGACCGGTATCCAGCAGATCTGAACACCTACGAGTTTGACTGCTACGACCTCTTGCTATCGCTATTAGAGTCGCACTGCTCTGCTGAAGGTGTTCTTCCGCCCGATACGTCCGAGCGACAGCGAATGGAGATTTCGCTCCGTGCCGCCGAGCTGCTTCGCCATTCGTGCGCGGTATCTGCCTACAATGGGCATCTGCTGTTGGACCAGTCAGATCTGTCACCACTCGAAAAAGTGGCCAACTATTGCGTGAATGCTCTAGTGGAAGGCTCCATTGATGGAAATCCAGAACTTCTTGAGATTTGCTTTTTCATTATGCAAACCGTTACTGGACTCTTGGCGTCAGAAAGAGGTCGAAGCTGGATCACCTCGTCGAAGACGCTGATCGTCGACATGGTTCGAATCCTTTGGGTCTGGAACCAATCCAAGAATCGATCGTTCTATCTGTCCAAGATTGCTCAGCAGGTGCTTGAAGGTGAGCCGCTACTACTATCTTTGTGTTTTTGTATCTGTGATTGATGAGCTGGTAGTAACGGAACATTGTGATGACCCCAGGTATATCGCGAATGGCGCTGCTGGATCAAAATCAAGACCTACTTCTTCAACGAGGCGTTTTGTGGCAGCTTATCATGCTGTGCTCACAGTACAACATCCAGATCGACGACACTACGGTGCGCATGAGACTGCAAAGCTCTGTGTACTGTTTGGAGAAGTATTCAAATATGGAAAACGAAGCCCAAAACCTGCTCGCAATCATGGCAGTACGTGCCATATGTCGACTTGGTGGTACCTTTGCCGAAGGAAGCGAGCTCATGTCGCCTAAGCACGCTCGTGTCAAGGCCGTCGTCGATGCACTGCTCACCCCGAATTTGGCTGGCTTGCTGATTTTGAGTAGTCACCACGAGTATTTGAAACTCTTCCACACCAACTGCGAGTCGTACACGCTCGTGTGGACTGAGGCGATGCGAAAAGAGCTCTTTACTTTTGTGGCCCCACGTGCAGCCGTCGAGCCATCGCTTGGTGTCTTTGAAGACTACCTCGACGCAATTCGATTCCGATTTGAATATCTGGCGAACACGTTCAATGTCGGAGGTCTGTACATTCAGACCTTGATGGAGAGCTTCGTCATCATCAAAGAGAGCGCAGTGCCATCTCCCGTGCCCGAGCTAGGCCTCACGGAGTTGTTTTTCAAAGACCTCTTTGCATTTATCGATAGTGGCGAGCTTAAGCAACCGACCGACTTGGACGAGTACCTGAATGAAGACGAAGTCCTGCCGTTTTATGGATGGCGAATCGAGAAAGAACAGTTGCGAACCAACTTCCGAGTGACAGCGCTTGACTGCTTAGCTGTCATCAGCTTTGTCGTTCCCAGCTTTGTTGTGCGAAACATCATTGCTGATGTCGGATTGATCAAGATGATCTTGCGGCTCTTGTTTCCTCCTGACAATGACGTTCATCAAGCCGAAGATACCGAGAACAGCATCCTGTTTCCTGCAGACCTCTACGAGCCAAGTCGAGACCACTGCTTGGCAATCCTGGAATCCCTCTCGTGCATCGATGCCTTCGGACACGCGTCATCTGAGCTCGGCATCTGTGACGTTTTGATCGAAATTGTTCATTTTTGTAAACCCGCTGGTCCAGAAGTGCTTCGAATTATTCGCAACCTTTGTGCACACGGTGCTCGTGTGGAGTTTGTCACGGAGATCCTGCACTCCGGCTGCTATCTCGAGTTCATCGCGTGGCTGCTTCTGGTCGAAGACATTATCAGAGACGAGGATTACGATGTAGCGGAGCAATTGCGTCTTCCGTGCGCCGAAATCCTCGCTGAAATTGGGAATAAGGATGCTCTGATGAGCGAAGAGGCGCGGGAATTGCTGACTGACATCTTCCCGATCTCCCTGATGCTGCAGCTCGTCGAGAGCCCACAGACCTTTATCGAGTTCTATGAAGTGACGAATGCTCTGAGTTGCTATCGTATCGTACGCAGTATAATTGGTCGCTTACGTTTTTGTTTTGTTCATGGCAGACCGATCACGAGAACCCAGAATTGGTGTGGAATACTGAGTTCCGAGCGTATCTCCGAAACCACGTGGTCGCGTTTTTGAATACGTACTACTCGCTGCCGGCGGCGGCTGATGGTGAGGAGGAGGATGGAGAGCAACCTCAGCCAGCACCCACGACGCAGAAATTCCACGTCGACTATTTCAGCATCAGTCCGTACCCCATGGCAGGAAATGTGCATTTACCATTGTTCCTGAAGAACCCGACGTTCGACTTGCGCGACCCTCTGTACGTACTTGGAGTTCAATGCTCGCTACATCTCAGCATACTAACCTGATACTGCTTGCTACAGGTATTTCGTCACTTGTCTGTGGGACGAGTTTGAGATTCTCGTTCGGGAACTTGCGCACATCACATCAGCTCTCCGACAGACAATGAGCCCAGATGATGATATCAATGCCCAACGCGGGTTTGAGCTTCTGGACCTTGCTACGTCCTGCCTCGTTTGCGTGATTCAGGTATGCCTGCTGATGCATTGACTATGCTTCGTCGAATGTTCATGTATGTTTACTATTCTCGGCGGCATATTTTAGGTGAACCCCTGGCTGCTGGACAACGTTGCAAGTATGCGGATTCCCGAGTATTGCTCGAATTTCTTCAACGAGGCTGTGCGACATCAATCTGGAGAGCCCTGTGTTATCAATGTCGTCCGGTTGCTGCGCATTTTTTCGACGTCGAGAACGTGCGTTGCCGCTCTAAAACCGGTCATTTCAACGGTGCTGACGTGCTTGATGTCGTCGATCAACCCACACCGACGAGGCGCACTGCACTACGAGAGTGGCTACGTGCTGGAGATCATGCGACGAATCGTGCAATTCCATCCAGAGCATGGCGAGCGCGACGCGACGTCGGGAATTGTTTTCATCGCCAGCAGACTGGACCTATTTAGCTACTTTCTAAATATTCTCGACAATCCCGAGTCGCTCGGAACTGTGAAAGAACCTCTCGTTGTCCGAGCTGCTGCGATTGAGATTCTCAACATGCTCGAAAAGGATCCTGGACAGGCTAGTACGGCGCATCAGATCCTCAAGAAACACAAGAAGTGGGAGAAAAAGTATCGACACGAGTCCACGACCGCCGTCAAAACGATCATGACAGAAGACCCTTTCCTGCTGAAGGTGAATCCACTAGCGGACAAAACGGTTCGTGAGTTTTTGCGCTTTAACCCACCGCGAGCGCGACCTATCGGGATGGTAGCACCAACTCCCCAGCGGCACGCAGGTCCAAATCGCAATGACCGAGTGTCCATGTTGCAGCAATTCAGGGAGTCACCCGGTCCCGTGTCAGGTCAGCAGGAGCGGATCCCGCTCAGTGAGAAGAAGAAAATCTCGAGAAGATTGTTTAGATAGGGCGTTCACTATCTCAAAAGTGGGTAAATGGTAACCACCGAGTATATTCTGTATAACAATAACCGTTGCAGCGCGTTCGTTTGTCCACTTGCAGGTATTTCACAACAGTAGAATGGCCTTCTCGTGATATCGAAACTCATATCGTCAGCATAGTTGTTGACGCTGAAAAAGCGTGTCTAAGAAATCCATAAGAAGGTCAGTGCCGGTTCAGCAAGTGTGTTGAACCAGACTTCTGCTTTGAAGTCGAAGATTACACAGATGCCTCATACTGCTGCGTGCGATGAACTGCAGTATTGTGGAGCATGCACCGTTCCGTTCGATCACGGATTCGCAGATCACGTTACAGGACGCATAGCCAGCACAGGAAGGAAACACAACTCAAATCGGAAGAACTGATGATGTATTTCATGCATACACAGCAGGTCAAGAGCTCGGCTCCAGACTGGCAGCGAAAAAAAAAGAAAAGCGCTTCAGAACAGATGATCGTGGTGGCTACCCAACATGAGCAGGTGCGTGCATGCATCACAAAGACCTTGAGCGACGGCTCGCGTCTTACGCGCACGTGACAGTGCTTGGCTGACCCGAGCACGAGCCCTTCGCGGTGGCCGTGACAGTGATGCCCGACCACTTCCACCTGGACACAACGCTGGGGTTCACCAACACATCGTACAAGTTGGTGGCTGTGCCGCTCAAGCCGTCGATGGTGATGTCCTTGATGGCGACAGCACTCGTGGCCTTGCCGGTATAGCCGCCTGCGCTCTTGTCGTAGTCCGAGTGCATGACGATGGCGTTCTTCACGTTATTGAGCACGTTATTCGTGTAGGTGACCCCGTGACTAGGCCCTGAGAGCCGACGATGGTCTTGATACGGATGCCGTTGTCGCTGTTGTTGATATGGTTATTCGCGACGACGAGACCCGACACCGTGTCCGCGCTATCGACTACAGTGCCGCCGATGGACCCGACCGAGATCCCGTGGCCTCCCGTGCATGTGTTCCCGGTGAAGCGGGTGTTGGTGCTAGACTGCATGGCGAGGCAGTCGTCTTGGTTGAGGATGATGTTGTTGGTGATGTTGACGCCGGTGTTGGAGCTCAT
>JAADVP010000536.1:0-19358 GCA_023335675.1 Globisporangium solare | reverse complement strand
AGGAAGAGGAAGAAGAAGAGGAAGAAGATGAAGACGAGGACGAAGACGAGGACACCCCTCAGAAGCGACGAAGAGGATCACCGAAAAAGGCCCCTGGCCGCAAGAAGCGGAAAGGCGCCATCGACCCTCAAGTCGACGAAGAGATGTGGTGTCGAGTCTGCTTTAGCGATCAGGGTTTCCTCGACGACCCAATTGTGCAGTGTGAAAAGTGTGCTGTTGCAGTTCACAAGGTAAGCGTGGATGAGCTGGTCTGGTTGAGGCGTAAGGATGTCTGACTAATCGGTGATTGTGTGCGCTCGTAGTATTGCTATGGCATCCAAGACGTGCCTCACGGTGATGCGCCGTGGTTTTGCGATTCTTGTGCAGAATCCTCCATTCCATCCAGCGAAATGGTGCGTAGCTTTGTACTCTAATTTCCTGAGTGTGCTTGCTGTGTGACGGATGATCTCATGTATGCGTGTGTTTTTATTGCCAGACCTGCGCACTATGTCCCCTGAAGCGTTCAAGCTGTGCGTTTAAAAAGACCTGTGAAGGCGAGTGGGCTCATGTGGTTTGCGCGTTGTGGGCCCCAGGAGTCCAATTTACAGACGTGGAGCGCATGAGCGGTGTGAAGAACGTTGCCGAGGCAGTGGAGGAGATGAAAGGACCGGCTTGTGCTGTGTGCCAGCAGAAAGATGGCTGCATCAAATGCTTCCGCGGATCGTGCCTCACCTATTTCCACCCACTGTGCGGCCGGGAGAGTAGAGGCGATTACGATATGTTTATGAACGAAGGCGGCCAACTGCGCGCATTTTGCCCAAAGCATCGCTCGCGAGCTAGACGGATGATTTAAACTCATATCCAAAAAGAAAAAGGCGTGAAGCGTGGATATACAACATGGGTATACAAAATTTGTGCTTTTGTTTCACGCACGGTTGGAATCTGTTTTTTTTTTCTCGAGGTTGTGGAAATGTAAGGATACACGATGAGATACTTGAACCCAAGACAGAGTGTCAGAGGTCTTTCTTTTCAAGTAGGTTATCATAACAAGTCAAATTCGCGGATCGCTCGTTCCATTTGTGAATCGAACTGCGAGATCCACGATTGATCCAAGAACCGGTTCGATTTCTTACTCCACTCGAGGTCTTCGAGAACTCGACAAAGCTGGTTGTAGTACATCATCCCAGCCAGATTTGGCGTAGCTTCTGCTGAAGCTGGCGATGCGGAAGTGCTTGGCAGCGACGACGAGTCGGCAGCCGCGCTGCCAGCAGCTAGAGCTCGATCAATGAGTCCATCGATGAGTGTCTCATCGACTCCAGGGATGTCCAAACGCAAAAGAATGGAGCGCAGCTGGGAGGCACTTAACGCCTCGTAGTCACCCACGCCCGCGGATTTGAACTCATCACAAATGCGCTGCCGAAACTTCGTGAAAGCGCTGAATTTTGCCGACGGCTTCGTCTCCACTGGCACCTTCTTTGCATGGCTGAGTTCCTTTTTCAGCTGGTCGCGCTGGGCTTCGTTCCGTCTCGCGACTCGCACGAGTTCTTCGAATTCGTCAATGTCAATGGATCCATCCCCGTCTTTGTCAATGTAGTTGATAAAATCCTGTCCTTGCTCCGCTGTCAACTGGATCCCCATTTGCGACAAGGTGTCGATCATCTCTTGCGGAGAGATACTTTCATTGCCGTCGACGTCACAAAACCGGAAGAGATCGATGACCCGCAAGTGCTTCCGCTTCATGTAGCCGTCTATTCGATGCACAATCTCGCGGAAGAGCGTGAGCTTCTCTTGGGTTTTCAGGTCCGTCGTCTGATATGTGCCTGCAAAAGCCGAGTCCATGACTCCGTCTGCTGCGACCATCCCCGAGGTAGCAGCTCGGTTCTCTCCGCTAAGGCTGATAGAGCTGCTGGGTACGCGAACAGGACGATTATTTGGAGCTCCAAGACTCCTCAGTTGCTGGCTTTTGCTTTTATTCAGCTGCTTCGTCGCGACAGGAGACGCCGATGCGTTGCTGCTGAGAATGCGCTTGGGAATAGGCGCGATAGATTTTGTACCTGGGATGCTCAGCTTTGGAAAATTCATCTGCTGGGAGCGCGAAAACCTGCGCGAAATCCCGTTCAGTCAAATTAAGAAATACGAAATGATGCGCCCTCAAACATAGAACGTACATGGTGGTGACGCTTTTCGATGTCGACGGGTCTGGCGTAAGTGGAAATTCCTGAGACGGTATTGCAAGCTTTTTCAGCGACTTCACGAATGGAGTCACAGCTCGAGACTCTGGGTCTTGGCCGATCGCGAGTATTTTCTTCAGGGACGCTTGCCACGGTTTCTCTGCATCGCCACTTGGCTCGCCTTCTCGACCAACGAGAGAATCCCCGGGCGCCGTTAATGAAGGAGAGTCGGGATTCGGTTTGCACGTCTCGCTGTCGTTACTAGTCAATTTAGCGAGCGTTGGCTCCATCTTGTCTCGGCGGACGGCACTGACGCTGCCACCCTCTGCACCAGGTGACGAAAGTGAAACAGAGGGATCTGACTGGATGCGCTGTGATTGTGATCGTGATAAGTTGGGTTTGCTCCTGTGCGGAGTGAGGATTGTAGCAGAGTCGCGGGAGGATACTCGCTTCACCAGTTTCGGTTTGGATTGTGGGATTGGTGGCTCCAACTCGTTCAGCGGCAGCGAGAGATCAGGCAACCCCGTCAGCAGAATATCAGCGTCGTCTGCAGGTGACGTTTTTGCTGTCATTCGTTCTTTCACAAGATTGAGCCGTTGAGACTCTTCCAGGATGATTTCCATCTCGATCTCGTCTAAGTCCGAGCAAAAGCAATTTTATGAGCATTAATGGAATCACATTCACACTCAACAGTATGATCGAAGGGCAGACTTACCGACTTCGTCTCGAGCAGCAGCGTCTTGTTCGTATCCTAAGATGTAAGTCGTGTTGTTAACTTCTTTGATTATCCCGTCGTACACTCGGCCGTCCGCGAGCTCTTTGAGAAATCAGGTTCCGACATTCATTGAGACTGGACAAGTCAAGAACGAGGAGCGTGTGCCATTATGAAGCAGCTTGTGTTTACCGACACGGCGCTTGATAAATGAGCGGACGATCGCCTGGATCAGCAGCAAGCCTTTCCGGAACGTCACTCCCGACGTGTACAGTTGGGCATCGCCCTTGGCGACCACATCGTGTGCTGCAGCGTCCTTCGCTTCGCGGTCGGGAGACTTGCACACTTCGCACAGCTGCAAGAGAAATTCGTGGGTGTCTTCTACGGCAACGCCCGCGAGCACTTTGATGGGACTCACGAGCAGGAGGCAGGAGATGCGCTTGCTGTTGATGTTTGCCATCGCGAAGGTGACAAATGCAATCGCTCGCGCCAGGAATGCAGCCCACAAAAAGAGGAGTCGAGCAGCCACAAGTCAGGACTAGCACAGCACATATGGTTGCGGCTTTAGGCTACACACACCTTGTCTTCCTTCGTGACGAGCTCGGCGAACTCGAGCTGCTGATATGTGAAAATATCATAGTCCGCCAAGGTCTCAACGAGCAACTTGTGTAAAAAGGTGAAGGGCGGGCGGAAGAGCACTTTGCGACTCAGCGCTATCGCCTACACGACTGTGAGCAAGGCTTGGTAGGTTTTCTCGACCAAAGACTCCAACGCACTCATCTTGCCGACCACAAGCACGGACCACCAGTACCCGCACGGCCCAAATTTCACGGCTGCATTTGCACACGAGTCGGAAACACGCAGGGACTTGAGAATGCCGCGTTGTCGCCGGCCGAGCTATTAGCGCCGTCTGCCTTTATATAGACTTTCTTTTTTGGACGAAATAGCAATCATTGACGCATTCTCAACTAAATGAATGGACGCCTCTGCTCGCCAAATCGACGCGGTTGCGACTGCATTCGCTGGAGGCTCGCTTGAGTGGGTGTTAGGAAGTGATTGCTCCTAGTCTTCGCCGCATATGCAGTGGCCAGTGGGCCTTGCGATTTCGAACGTATCCACTTGGTGGAGGCGACCACAGACGCATCGGCTTGGTCGCGACGGCTGAGTCTACTCGGCTCTTGGTTCTTCATGCGGCTGGGCTTTGTCATCATATACGGATGCGGAGAGTGTACTTTTTGCAGCAAACTGTCAAAGTCGGCATACGTACGAGCTTGCTTGCTGGGCTGTGAAGGAACTGGTGCTTGTGATCGCGACGGACGAGTAGCAACCGACTCGTCGCGACTAAACCCCCTCTGGCCACCGAAGCCATTTGGTTCGGACGAATCCACTAAAGAGTCCAGAATATCGAACTGAATATGCTCACTCGCCGCTGCGTACCGACTGGGGAATTTGTAAGCACTGTCGCGCACGGCGGTCTTGGCATGCGATGCCGACTTCCGCGTCACTTTTGCAGCAGATGTCCGCGTTAGCTCTTTACGCGCCTTTGCGTCGTCACTTTGACTCGGTCGCGCGCGTTGCTGGGGCTGCAATTGGCTTTGCTGAAGCTGCTGCAGCAGTTTCTTCTGGCGAACACGGATTTTCTCAGACAGATCGAGCGATTCCTGCAGCGATTCGCAGTGAGCTTTGAGTTTCTCGTAGGCTTCTCGAACTTTGAGCGCGTCCTCGTATTTCTTCTCCGTGGACGTGAGCGTTCGCTTTGTCTGCAGACAGCAGCAAATAAGAAAAAAAACGAGGCGTCGCGTGAGAACTGATCGGATCCTGCTCGGTATCGCCGCTAAAGCGCAAGAGTCGTACCTTGTCCAGCTCAAATCGGAGTTGATCGCGCTCCGTCGTCACTTTATGCAGCTCTCGCATCGTGCTCATTGGCACGTGGCTGGCCAGTCTGACTTTCGTCGGCATCGTCTGGTGCTCGCTTAGGTCTGAGTCAGCAAATCAACCAAAACTCAAATCAGATTTCTATATCTACCTTTCTACCATCCAAGGTGATGCAACACACGTACTGGATCGAGGAGCGCACGGCTTGTCCAGACGATTCTTCTTGGTCTTCACGACGGGAGACAGTGGTGGGTGGAGCTTGCGCTGCGTCTGGGACTGCTCAGGCACGCGAGAGCGTCGGTTCTCTCGAGAAGGGTGCGAAGGACGTCCTGCAGACGCAGCAGCCGACGGCGTATCTGCCGCCACGGACACCTGCCCAGTCGATGTGCTTCGGTTTGAGCTCGAGCGCAATTTCATCGTGAGACTCGCGACGTCCTTCTGCAGCTCCTCCAGCCGCTTCTCCAGCCGATTGCGGCGTTTGTACTGCGCTTGTGCAAACTCCGCCGCACTCTGGAGCTGCTGCGTCTCCCCGTCGGGACTCGCTCCTTCTCCTGCGGTCGGCAGCGCATCAGAGGCTCCAACTGTCGTTCTAGTTCGCTGCACACCTGCCTCAGGAGTCTTGAAGCCGTCGTCTACAGCTGCTTCACTGGGATACGCTTGTCTGGTCCGCGCGGGCGGCGTCTCCTGGTAGTGCCAGTCGTCGCTGTCGTCGTGGCGCTGCTTGGCGCCGTCGTGTTCGGGCGTCCAGAGCGCCTCCGCGGGCGCGTAATGGCTCCACGCGTAGCTCTCTGCCCGGCGCATCGGCCTGTCTGCGTGCTGTGCTCTGTTCTCGTTGCCAGCCGTCGGCGCCGCCTGCCGCGCGCTCGCTCGTGCTGCTGCGGCCATTGAGTCTCGAATCGCAATTCCGCGCCAAAAACATTTGAGTGGGGCAAATCACCAACTCAAGATAAGATGCGCTACCTTCTTGTCACATTCTTTTACCTTCTAGTCACCGTCAATGTGCTACATTCGTGCAACGATGTGCGCTATCAACGACAATCCTGCAACATTCAGGAGACTTTTTCTATCAAAAACAAAATATATTGACTCACGATGTTGTTTCTGATATTGCTGCTCTTCGCGCAATAAATTGCAATGCTCACTTGTAGAAGTCGAGACCCTGCCAGCGTCGAACACAATCGAACAGAGTGCCATGAAATGGCACCTTCGCTTTACTGCTTTCAAGACTGCACAGTGTGATAAAAGATTGTAGCATCCCTTTGCATTCCGATCAAAGAAAAGAGACGCAAAAAGTTGACAAAGTCATATACATTAGCGCGTGCGCAACTCACTATTTATGTCCCTTTCTAGACCACGATTCGAGCGGCACTTAACCGCTGGTGGATGGGTAGCGCATACGGACGTTCTCCCAGGCACGGCGGATCAGCCAGCCGTCACCTTCGGTCACGCTCTGCGACGCTCCAGCTTCCATGATCATCTTTGGCATGTCTGTACCTGGCTTTTCCGATTCCTGGTAGAAATCCGGGAGACCGAAGCCGTGACCGATCTCGTGCGCCACGATCACCGACGAGCCCGCATCCAGGGTGCTGAGCATGCTCTGTGCATCAATGCGCTGGCCCCAGTCGCCACCAGCGCCACCTCCCTGGCCCAGAGTTGGCCAGAGCGAGATATCGAACGGCTTTCCCTTGCAGGAGCTTGTATCGGAGGACGCTTCAAAGTTGCGGTGCTTGTAGCACGCTTCTGGGCACTGCGGGACGCCGCCAGTGTCCAGGACGCCCACGTGAATCGTTCCCAGCGAGTCATCTGTCCAGTCGATCAGCGATTTGTCTTTCACAGCAATACCGACCATCTCAATCTCGATCTTCGAGAACGGCCAGCAGCCGTAGCCGATGAGCCACTTGTTCCACTGCTCGTACTGGCGGTCGAGCATGGCCTTGAACTTGGACGCCGTGGCCTTAGTGAGCTTTTGGGTGGATTCCCAGCGAACGCAGTAGCTGAGCTTGCCGTTGTTGGTCATGAGCTGGTCGAAGATGTAGTTCTTGAATCCTGGCACGTAAGACTTCATACGGTTGTTCCAGATCCAATCGACGTACGCCTTGCTAATGTACGAGGTGCTCGGGTCGCCCGTGACGCACTTGCCCGTGCTGGTCTTCTTCACCGCAAGCGCCGTGCCGGAGCTCGCCGCCGTAGTCGCCGCATCCGCACCAACCGTCGACGGCGCCTTCGTGGTCACTTTCGGCGCAGGGGTCGCTGACTTTGGGGTCTTCGTTGGCTTTGGCGTCCTGGTCTTCTTTGGCTTCTTGGTCTTGCTGGGCGTTGGCGCCGACGTGACTTCGATGGCGGACGCCGCGAGGCCACGCACTCCGTGGCCTTCGCTCGACTCAATGGCTGATGCGTTGTACGCCGTGGCCGAGTGCGTGTTGAGCACCGCGCAGAGCACAGCGAGCGCGAGCGCGACGAGCAGGTGGTTCCGCTTCCAGATGGACGCAATCATCGTGGGCAGTTGCGAGCAAATTGCAAAGTGAGCGAGACGGAGGCTGAGGATCCGCTGAGTGCGCGAAGAGCTACGCACTCGCTCTCGGCCGATCGACGCCCCGCATCGTGAGCTCTTCATCCTTCTGCTCACACCGAAGGTGCACGCAAAGCAGCTGGCGAAAAGCATGATCGTGGCAATACACCAGACCAGTTGATTGCGGTCGCGCGTGCTGCGGGCAATTAATTCAACAATTGCGTTTATCAAAAATATACTTATCTACGGAATCTCGGGCGAAGGGTTTAATTTCAAGTAAAGGAGCTGTGCTTTAATTCCTGGCGATGATTATCCAAAATTAACAATTGTTGTTGCATTGCGTTGCAACAGCAATTGTTTTGTTCGATTGTCCTTTCAATTATTATTGTTGACGGCCACCAACTGATGCGACAGCATCGTCATCGCACCCTCCAGCTGTTTTTCGGCGTGGGCAATTTATCCACAGCGCTTGCAGCATCGTTCAGTTGCCAACCGCTTGGTTATCTGGCGCGCGGACGCAGTTCAAGAGCGGCGGCGTCTGGGGAAAGTTGTCTGCATCCCTTGAGGAGGTTCTCACCACGAGTCTCGCGTTTTTACACGCCAGGTTCAGTCATCAGTGCTGCTGGTTCTGCGAGTCCGTTCAGTTTCGGGTGCTGCCTGCAGGATCCCATCTGTCCACCTGCTGTTGTCCGCTCGTCAATTATTTATCATAGCCACCGAGGCATCCATGTTGGTAATCGTCAACGAATCGAGGGATCGGCGAATCGTTAAGCAGCAATTCTTTTGCGGCACCTGGTGGGTGAGTGGAGCAGCCACATGCGCTTCAGTCGACATCCAATCGACGCGCCTATGCACTTGCTCCAGCGGACGACGATTAATAAGGCGCACGACGGACACTGAAGACTCGGAATGGTCCATGCGATGGCTAACAAAAAGTGCGACATGCAACACAGCCACGACAAAGCGACGGCTGCTGCTACCAACTCGCCTTTGCGGCTTTCGCGGGTCAACTGGACGCACATCCAAACGACAGCACTGCGATCTGGAGCCACGCGTGCCCTGGGCGTCCAGCATATCGCCCTGGACGTGCGGGTCTTGATCGTCGTCGTGGACGGTGGCTACTGACATCCATGGATGCTTGGCTGCTGGGGTCGCATCGCTCGGAGCGCACGACAGTGACAAGGACTCGGCGGCGCGGTCGAACCACGAGACGGGGAGAACGCGCATGAGCGGTGCGTCCACAAGCAGCTCGCCGCACGCGCCTGGGACGCAGACTTTGGCTGTGCCACCTACGAGGCAAAACCATGCTTAGCATACCAAATTCCACCATGCAACACACACAAGAACAACAACATTCAACAGTTTGAACCACGTACAGAGCTGCTGCTGGTGGAAGCAGTCGAGGCTCCACACTTGAAACTCCAAGTGTGGCCATCCCGAAATGTGCGCCGATGTCGTCGCGAGGTGCAGGTCGATCGGGTGCACCCACACCAGCTCCAGCAGCTCCGATCGTCCATGTGAGCTCTTCACGCCGCCCATGTTGCATGCCCACGGGATGCTTAGACTCGCGGACGGGCTGTGAACTTGAGTCTGTCCGTGTGCATCTCCCTGCAAGAGCTCCCAGGAGCTTGATCCCCATCTGTCCTGTGCCTGGTCGTCGTCGCTGTCGTCCAGCAGCAACCGCCACTGACAGAAAAAGCTGCGCTGCGACGACGCGTGAAGCGAGAGCAGGTCGACGACATGATTCAGCGACAGCGTACTCTCGTCCGAGAGCCCCGAGGCCCTGAGGATCTCCCCAATTACGTGGAGCGAAGGCATCTCAAGTGCAGCAGCGCGCCTCTCAATCCAGCGTCGCTTCCGAGTGCCACCGTCTAAAAACAGGTGAGCCGGTCGCAACTAACGGAGACCAAGAGCAAGTGTCAGTAATGGATCCACTCTCCTGCCAAGTCTCACGTAGCTAGTACGCATTCGTTATTCATTGAGTATACAGTATATATTCAGGTTAACACACTTGAGCCACGCGCAGATCTATTACGGCGACGACGGACCCAATAAAGGCGCGTTGTCGCGCACGCTGCTATCGTTCACTGCCGCATTGCTGCCGAGAAGCCCCGGCGCCGCGCCTATGCGATGGTGCACCGAGTTGTAGCCCGCTTCTTCGTCGTCCACTTCGTCATCGGACCGCTTGTTGTCGCTGTCGTGGAGCCCGACACCCGTCGTCCACATAGCTCGGAGGTCCCCATTCATCCACGAGAGCGTCAGCAACGAGCCCAGCGTCGTCGGCACGAGATACATGAGCGCTGGCTGCCCCATTTGCATGACCGTCACTGCGGTGTTTGCTATCCCAAGACCCACGGCGTACCCAATGCACACAGAGCAATAGTAGTTCTCTCCGAGCGACTTCGGGGAGTAGTCGAATCGTAGCGCAAACGAGAGCAACATGCCGGGGATGATGATATCACCAAGGCCCAGTATGCTCACACCACCGACCCAGTCCATGATCCGCGGCAGCACGAGCAGCATGGGCATTGGCTCGGGGTCGATGCACGCCGGGTATTCTGGGTATCGCTCGCAAAAGTCCAAGCCCGGGTAGTCGGACCGCGTGTACGCTGCAGGTCCGCCCGTTGCGACGTCTTCCATGACGCTGCTCCCAAAGATCGCTGGCGAGATGAACACAAAGAAGATGTCGTAGACAAACGCCAGCGACAGCAACAGCGTTGCGACCTTGAGGTTCGGCAGCTGCACCGTGCTCAAAAAGATAAAGCAGAGCGAGATCCCAAAGACGTCTTGCAGGTACCAGCACGTTCGCCGATTCAAGTACCACACAACCGCGAGACTCGCGCTGCTGATCAAGCCGAGGACCTCGGGGAGCGCGACGGTGTCGCCGAGCACAGGCAGCGTGAGCTGACGCGACGCCACTGACGGAAACATGGAGTCGAGCAGCGGTGCCATCACCAGTTGCGACATCGCGCCGGTCGCAGAGATGCAGAACAGGATCGGGATGATGCCGCCGAGCTTCACGTAGTAAAACACGGTCAGGAACACGCCCGCCGAAATGATGAAGCCGACGGCGTGCTTGGTATCGAGCTCCCAAATGTCGCCCTCGGGCTCTGGCTGCTGTGGCTGCAGCTGTTGCGACTTGCGCTCCGTGAGAGTTGGATTCATGCGCTGCAGACATTGGCGACGGTCCGCGCTCGCCGAGTAGTAGGACGCACACAGCGCCGTCAGCACGCCAATGACCCAGAGCAGCACGGACGACACGTCCACGAGCGGCACCTCGCGCTGGAACGTGCGGATGAGCAAGTCTGGATAGCTGCGCAACGACCGCTCGATCTGTTTGCCGTCGGCGATCGTCACGTACACAACAGGGATCGAGATGTTCTTCGCCTGCGTGTGGTTCGCGCCCATGAGAATGTACGTGTCCCACAAGCAACACAACTGGTGGCCGCCCTTCGCGACGTCAACTTTGCCCGTCGGGATGCACATCTTGGACGCACACTGACCCGAGCTCTGGCTACACTTGGCGTCGTCAGTCGTCCACACGGGGTCTGCCAGCGTCACCACAAAGCTCTCGCCTCGGCTGCAATCGTAGTCAAACGGCGGCCTCTCCGTCGACGCGTCTGCGCTTCGACTGGCGGTCGTGTTGGTGCTCGATCCGTTGTTGCTGGCGACAATCGCTTCGTACGCTGCTCTCCGCGTGCCTCGAATCACCAATCCTCTCGCGCCGGCGGCCTGCGCGAGCAGCGCCTTCTGCACAAACGAGCAGTTGCCGCGGTCCGCGACCACGAGCGTCGTCAGATTCACCTTGCGAGCCACGACGTCGTGGCCTGGGTGCGGATCGGACGCCGCCAGCACGCGCTGCATGGGCGGCGACTCCAGGAGAGTGTAGCCCGCGCATCCGTCAGCGTTCGCTGGCGCACGGTCGCTGAGCAAGTGGATGTGCTTCCAGCGCGAGTTCTGCGTCTCGGGGAGCGACACGCCCCATCCGGAGTTGCGACTCGGCGCGCACAGCAGCCCGGCGAACTGCGGCTTCAGCGCGGGCACCTGGAACGCGACGCGGCCCGTCGGGATCACGGCGGCGGCCTCCTGCGGTGCGAAACACAGACACAGCAGCCACAGCGCCGCAGCGAGCGGCGCACACGCGAGACTCGACCGTGCCATCTTCCTCGCGTCCGTCCGTTTTGAGTTGTGATCCGTTCGCTTTGTTGGATTTTTTTTAAAAAAATTTCCAGACGGAGGGGGGGGGTACAAATAATAAATACATGCGTGCTCACTGAAAGGTTGCGCGAATGTGGTGTTAGCTACTACAGTACAGCTTCTAACATTTTATTTTAGGGTGAATTATGATTGGCTAAAATTGGTAAATACAAGCTGGAGGTGTTCTTCTGCCTATCAATAGCCCGACTCGACACCATCGCATGCGCTGAATATTTAGATATAAATAATAGCGTATGCGCGCACATTTTGCGCCCAAAGTCCGTTTTTTCCGAGCGCTTGTTTGTCCTTCTGCGTGGCATAGTGCGCTGCTGGAAGTCCAGTCATTTGAAGCGCAGCGTGAGGAGCGAGCGAGCGTCAGCGATGGACGACTTCGACTGCGACGACTTTGAGAGTACGTCCGTCTCGGCAGTGGCGCCAAAGGCCCGCGTCCTAACTGCTAACTAACTTGTACGGCGCTCGCGATTCGTGCGCAGAGACGCTCAAGGTGATCGTCGTGGGCAACGGCAATGTCGGCAAGACGAGCATGACGGCGCGGCACGCCAAGGGCCGGTACACAGGCAACTACAAGAAGACCATCGGCGTGGACTTTATGGAGAAGAGCGTCGAGCTCCGCGACCTGGGCGAGACCGTGAACCTGGTGATCTGGGACACGGCCGGCCAGGAAGAGTTTGACACGCTCACGAGCCGTTACAAAGGTCTGGCATCTCTCAGGTCGCGCTGCGCTGCCGGCTTGCAATGGGCTAACTCTGTCAGGGACTTTTGTAGGCGCTGACGCCGTGATCTACGTCTTCTCGACGGTCGACCGCGACTCGTTCGACGACCTGCCCAAGTGGAAGCACAAGGTCAAGGACGAGTGCGGCCAGATCTGCCAGGTGCTCGTGCAGAACAAGATCGACCTGATCGACGACGCTGCCATGTCGCGCAGCGAGGTCGAAGACATGGCCGACTTCATGAACATCCGCCTGTTCCGCTCCTGCGTGCAGGACAACGTCAACGTGAAAGAAGGTGCGTTTGCCACATCTATGAGCCACAGCTGTGCCTGCACACGCGTTTGACTCGACTTTGTGTGTGGCTCGACAGTATTTGAGCATCTCTGTCGCCGATTCTTAAAGCAAGGCGGCAGCGGAGGTGATGGTCGTGGTGGCTGTGATGACTCGCGCCATGCCGTCGCGGATATCTCGACGCTAAGCGAGCGCTCGGGGCTCAAGAAGAACGGCAGCAGCGTGCAACGCCAGCACAGCAGCTCCAGCGACTTGTTCCACTCGTCCGCGGGTCATGATCTGCGGAAACGGAACGGCGCCACTCGAGAGCAAACAGCCAGGAAAGCAGACAACCGGGAAGAGTACGATTATGATCGCACGCGGCCGCCGAGCCCTCAGCATCCCTACGAATCTCGAGCACCGACTGGCAAGCCGTTCCCGCTGTCTGTGCCTGCGTCGATCGCAGATGATCGGAGTCGCGCTCGAGAAGAAGCCGACAGCGACGATGACGAAGGCAGGGACCGCGATCGTCGCCGCAAAGAAAGCCGCCAAAGGGACGATTGCAACGATCGCGGGCGTCGAGAGCGCAAGCCAGAGTCGCATGATGACGATTGCAGATCTACAGCAAAAACGTCCAAGTCGGATGTCTCCAAGCAACCTATTCGGGAGCTCAACAAGCAGCGTCCACCCGAGGAGGACGCTACCGACGACGACCCCCGAGAGGATGGCTTGCGGTCCACTGCGACGCGGGAAGTGAGCAACCGGACGGCCAGTGCACGCGGCGAAGAAGAGCCAAGCAACCGCGACGATGAGGACGGGGTCCAAGACGAGCGCCTCTCGTCGGAAATTGCCGCTGGCAGCAACACGGGACTCCTGCCACGAAAGCTGCAGCCGAGCAAGCGATGCACGAACGGGAAGAAGACGCGGCAATCGGTCGCCGAATGCGTGCTCTCGTAGGAAAGAACGAGGTCTAGAGCCTGAGCATGAATAAAGACACCACAAAGTATCATCCACTGTAGTCAAATCGCGGTGTCCACGCACCGAGTTGTGCTGCTTTTTGGAGCAGCTCCTGAGGAACCCTCCACTATAAATACACGACGCGGTCGCGCAAGTTTTAGCTTTCCGAATGCCGTCGCCCTTTATGATTCGACTAGTGCTCGTGCTCTCGTGCTGGTGCCGTGCTGTTGCTGTTGCAGATGGCGACGCTCGAAGAGCGCTTGCAGCGCATGCGCATGGCCCCGCAGACGCGCAAGCGCGGGCAGATTCCGATGGATCAAGTGCGGCTCGCGCAGCAGTACCAGCGGCACTTTATGCATGTAAGCGTCCCGTTCGACACGAACGCGATCATGGACTGCTCCGAGAGTCTCGCGCGGATGCGCAACGCGAAACGCGAAGCCCGCGAGCTGCGCGAGATGATGCGGGAGGACCACCTCGCGGCCGCCCGTGTCGACGCGCACAAGCAGCAAACAGCCGCAGCAGACGGCGATGCTCACGCAACTGAAAACGGACTCCGACAAGTGGCTCATGGCGGTCGAACTGCGGCTCCACACGTTTCTGCAAGCGAATCTCGGGGCCTGCGACGCTGAGTGCCGCGCGGCGTTTTTACGCGCATCAACGCGGCGACCAGGCACACACCGCTGCATCGCGCCTGCAAAACGCGCGACAAAGCGCTCGTGGCGCTTCTGGTCGCGCTCGGCGCCGACCTCACGGTCAGAGACGACGTGGGGAAGGTAAGGAGCACGCTTGGGGTGCACAAAGTGGACATTCTCACAAACTTTGGGCTTGCTTTTGTGTGTGGTCTACAGACGATTTTCCATCTCCTGGCCGAACACAACCAAACGGAGCTCTTCACGATGCTGCCACCCCACTTGACAGACGCCACGGAGCACATCATCACGGCGCTGGACCAGAGCGGGCGCTCGCTGCTCCATGCTGCCGCAGCGAATGGCAGCGACGCGATGCTGACGCTCTTGTTGACCCAGTGCCGGTTTGCAGCCCAGCTCGAGACTCTCGTGAACCTGCCGACCGCCAATTCTGGGCACGACACTGCGCTGCATTTGGCTGCGAAGCACGGCCACACAGCCTGCGTGCGTGTGCTGCTGGAGCAGCGTGGCGTCAACGCGAGTCTGTGCAACGGGCGCGGCGCGAATGCGCTACACCTCGCGCTGCTCCAGACGTTCAACATCGACGCGCTCGTGGGCGTGTTCCTCGACAAGTGCGAGGGTGACGACGCGATCTTCCACAGTCTCGACGACCACACGGGGCGGAATTGCCTGCACACAGCGATCCTCAAGAACTTCGAGGCCGTGAGCCTCGCGCTCGTGCGCGGCAAGCGCGTGCAGCTCAACATCGCGACGCGCGACGGCGGGTGGAGTCCGCTCCACTTGGCGGTGATGACCGAGGCCGTCGCCATCGTCAAGGAGCTGCTCGCCGCCGGATCGATGCTCGATATGGTCGACAACGACGGCCAGACGCCGCTGCTGCAGGCGTGTCTCGGCGGCAACCTCGACCTCGTGAGGCTGCTGCTGCACGCAGGCGCCAACCCGGCGCACCAGAACAAACAGGCCCACAGTGCGCTCCATTACCTCGCCGCGTTCTGTCGCGACCGACAGCTCTTGATGGACCTCATCACGCGCGGCGCCAATGTAAACGCAAAGTCCCTGAAGCTCAACACGCCGCTGCATTTCGCGGCCATGAACGACAACGACGTGGCGACGCACATGCTCCTCGCCCACGGCGCGAGCGCGAGCGCGATCAACGAGGGCAAGCGCAGCGTCGTGTACTTGGCCAAGAAGTGGCGCCACCGCGCCGTCGAAGAGCTCGTGAAACCTCCCGAGGAAGCCGCAGCTGGCGGCGGAGCCGACGCGCGTGGACTGCGCAATGCGAATACGAGCGTCAAGCGCCCGCCGTCCTTGTCTTCGTCGATGCCGCCGGGGCGGTCGACTTTCGCTCACCAGCTCCAGGGCATGCTGCACTCGAAGACCAAGACGCCGCTGCTAACGACACGCTCCGAAGACTCGGACTCGGACTCGCACTACGACTTCGACGAGGACGACGAGGACATCTTGCCACCGTCGACGCCATGGCCCGTTGAGACGCTCGGCGCCAAGCAGAGCGAGCCGAGCCCCTGTGGTGGCTCACCTAGCAACAACAACAACAAGAACAACGGCCAGTCAGCTGCAGCACCGTCGCGATGCCAGTCGTTCAGCGAGCTTCGCGAAAAGTTCATGCAGCTGGCCCTGACGCCGCACCCCAATCGCACGACGCTCTCCCCCCGTCGAGACGCTGACGCCGGCCAAGAAGCACCAGATGGACGCGCTGCTCGAGCTGCCGTCGCCGCCGCCGTCGCCGTCGCGCATGCGCGTGACGCGCTTCACGCGCAAGTTCCTCGTGAGCCCCGTGCAGATCCCGTGGGAGATGACGGTGCCAGCGCCGCAGGCGCTTGATTCGACTTCGGACCCCGTCGCCGCGCCGCTGCTGCAGCGCAAGCTCAAGCCCTGCATCCGCACCAATATCGGGCTCTTCCGCGACCACCTCGCGCACGCGCAGCAGCTCAACTGGCCGCAGCATGCGCACCACCGCGCGTTCCGCACGAGCTCCTTAAAGTACCAGGCGCCTCCGCCCAAGGCATCGCGGTAGCAAAAAGGCGTTGATGCGTTGCTTGAGACCTCACGGGGGAATGAGAACGCCGCTCTTGTGTAAAAAGTAGTTGCTGTCTATTCAACAAGAACAATCCGACGCATGGGCACCGCTATGCAATACCGTTGCGTGCTGGCTCCCGTGTCCACACTCTTGGGCATGTTCATATAAAATAATCGCTCGTTTTGGTCGCTTGTGCGTATTTTTCCTTCTTCTTCTTCTTCTTCTTCTTCAACTCTGTCGGACTACAAAGCCGACGCGCGCTGCCTCATCGTTGCGTGTGCTTTACGCCTGCTGCGCCTGGAGCAGACCCACGATCGAGTGCGCAAAGTTGTACAAGTAGTAGCCCGTCACCGACGTCACCACCAACGCAAAGCTGTCTGTTTCACGGAGAAAAACAAACAAACACGCACATCGGCATGAGACCAACCGCCACGCAATCAAAGCGCATATCCTGCGCGGCTACGACAGCTCATTAGAAGCGGGATACGTACTGAAGATGCCGACTTCCCACCAGCTGAGCATCGTGAGCCCAAACTCGAGCTTGTACCATCGGTATTGGCGCGCCAGATAGCTGAACATGGTCGCTGCGAAAAGAGCGATTTCACACAAAGACACACTGCGTCAGCAGATGGATGCGGCGCGCGCAGTGGCGCGTGCTCGAACGCACTTGCTGCGGATGCTGCGTCGCGGGGCTTGGGGGCTGGGCGGGAAATGCGCGAGTGAGACGTTTGGGGAGTGAGCCCCGTCGCTCTTCTTTTCCGTAATCGCTACTGCCACCGACCGGACCGCATGCGACACATTGGGCCGCGATTGCTCCTGACACGGTCAATGGATATAGCAAGGCGCATCCGCGCGCTTTCTGTTGAAGACGAGCGGAGTGGCGTCTTAGCGCCAATGCATCGTCAGAACCCGCACGAGTGCGTGCTGATACGCGTGCATGTAGTCTGCGTCTTGCAGCACCAAAACACTTGTTTGTTTGTTTGTTTCTGGTCGATGCTGTGGTCAAAAGTGCTCGAAAGTACCGTACTGGCCGCATACATCGGAGGGAACTGGGGATTGCTTGTGGCGCAGGATGTGTCGCGTGCGCCACCGACCACGAGTCGCATTTGCCCCTGACTTCGTACCCATTAATTCGCTGCCTGCAGTGTAATAGTGAAGTAGAACGCAACGAATGAGCTTTATGGGCAAGAAATGGAGCGTGTGGAAGCAGGTTTGGCGCGCTCGACTGGCGGATTGCTTGGCTCTGACAGAACCTCGCCCATTATGAGTTCATCGCTGTTGACGCTGAGCAACAACGGCTGCTGGTACAGTGCACGAATACCATTTGTCCGTGTGAGTCGCCCTCGGCACTTGTCGTCAGGTTGCAAAGTTATCAATTACTTTCTTAATTGATAATTGGTTATAGATACTGTTTGATGACTTTACCAAACTTTAGTAATACGACGCAATTATTACTTTACAAATTAATTACCTACAACATACAATATTTACATGTTTGCGATGCCCGCTCTCATGCGTGTCAAAGAAAGCGACCTTGGTCTTCGCAAGCAGGACCGTTGCTCGAACTCGCCTCGTCGCGTTGTGGCTCATGCATGATCCAGGGGCTCCGACACAGTTGCAACACGGGTCCAAACTGCGCCGAGTACGCGAGTAGTTGTACATCACGCATTGCAGCTAGCTAGCTAGCTATCGATTCTAAAAGCGCATGTGTCTCACTATAACTATAAAAGCTGGTGTCTCGGCCTTGTGCTGCCGGTTGCTTCGCGTGGCCTTTGTGGTGAGCGCATGGCGGACTTAACCCACCAGATCACGTGGTGAAAGTATGCCACTCCACGGCTTCGCTGGTCTGTTACACGAACTCCGGGTACCGGTGCTTCCGCACATAGTCCCAACCGCGACGCACTAATACGCCGTCACCCTCGGTCACGCTCTTGGCTTTGCCGGCCTCCATGATTAGGTTGGGCATGTCGGCGCCCGGTTTCTCGGACGGCTGGTAAAAGTCGGGCAGTCCAAAGCCGTGGCCGATCTCGTGGGCCACGATCACCGATGTGTTGGCATCCAGCGTCGCGAGCATCGCCTTCTCGTCAACACGCTGGCCCCAGTCCCCGCCGACGCCACCGCCCTGTTCCAGTGTGGGCCAGAGCACGATGTCAAAGGGCGTGCCTTTGCAGCCGCTCACGTCCGCGGACTTGAAGCCGTCGCGGTGCTTGTAGCATGCATCGGGGCACGTGATGACGCCGTCGCCATCGAGCTCGCCAACGTAGATCGAGCCGAGCGAGCCGTCTGTCCAGTCCAGCTGCGCGGTGTTATTGACGACGACGCCCACGATATCGATCGAGATGCTCTGAATGGGCCAGCAGCCGTAGCCCACGAGCCACTTGTTCCACTGCGCGTACTGGCGCTCGAGCATCGCTTTGAACTTGCTCGCCGTTGCCTTTGGCAGATCGTGCGGCGAGTCCCAGCGGATGCAGTAGCTGAGCGTGCCGTTGGCGGCCAGCAGCTGGTCGAAGATCGAGGTGGAGAAGTTGCGGAACTCCTTGTGCATGCGGTTCTCCCAGATCCAATCCGCGTACGTGTCGCTGATGTACCCGGTCGTCGGCTCGCCCGTGCCGCATTTCGACGCGCTCGAGCTGGATCTGCCAGATGAAGACGAATGGCTGCTCACAGCCTTGCTGTCGCTGCTCTTGCTGGCGGCGACTGCCGCTGCTGCTGCGTCGGCGTCGGACGAAGCCGCTGCTCTCGACAGCGCGGCAGGCCGCACCGTCCCGGGCGCGTAGCTGTCGTCGCTGGACAAGAACGAGAATTCGGGCACCGCAGCAGCCAGCGGGAGCCACGCGCCACAGAGCAGCGCTGCTGCAGCGAGCGCAATACGCGCGGAGCTCCTCCTGTGTGCTACACACATGGGCCAAGTCGAAATGGTCTTCTGCCGATCACTGTCGACGTGCACTGTGGCTTTAAAGATCCTTGGATAATAAATATCCTGTATTATTTAGTTCAAGTTATAAAAGCAACTTGTTTATATATTGGCTAGAAACGGTTTTATCAATTTGTATCCTATACGAATGAATCTTCTTCGCAGCATGGAAAGTGGGTGCGGCGTCGAACTGAATAGGTCGGTTACCATATGCTTTTATAAGGTGCGCGCCATAATCTTAAGGACACCGGTTTTTCCTCGAGATATTGGATTTTTTCTAGAATTTTTACTCTGCGAAGCTATTTTTTTGTTATGTTGTAGAATGCTACAGGAACAATCTTGTGTGTCAATTTCAGCT
>JAADVP010000535.1:0-19388 GCA_023335675.1 Globisporangium solare | reverse complement strand
TTATCTTCCTTTCTAGGCTCTACGTCGGCTATCCTCTCTGTGCCTAGTGTATCTATACTTGCCTAGTCATCCCTCCTCATGTCTCCCATCCTTGGAACTTCCTCTATCACTCCTCTGTGACCCTTGTCCAGGTCATCTCGCCGTGTTGCGAGACTGGACGAAAATCCAGTGAAACCGAAAGCTCAACAGGCGACATGCAACAACTATTCGCTGACGCGAGCTCTGCGCCGACGCTGATTGGCTGCAGACTCCGTCACATGGTCGTGCTGGCTTTATGGCCATTTTTGAAGCACTCATTGATGCTGGCGCATCCGTGAACGTGCGAGGCGCCGACGGAGAAACTCCTTTGATATCGGTATCTCGGTGCGATTACTTCACTGGAGTCCAGCACATCTTGACACATGGATGCTCGATCAATCCCAGCAGTGGGTCAAAGGAGGAGCATCCACTCATTCCCAGTACGCTAAGAACGATGACTGCAGTATGTGCAGCTACCAAAGAGTTCGAGGCAATGTCAGCCCATTTCTTGGAGCGATTAGAAGACGTTTGCTCGGTTCTTCTTCAATTACGAGACACCGATTCGACTGAAGACAGTAGCACCCTCGCAACGTACGTGGCGCTCATCTTTCGGTTCTGCCGCCTACTTTTTCAGTGCAGCAATAGAAAAAGCCCACTTTCGCGATTCATTGGAAGCCGCGCGATTTCCAATGCCATTCAAGATTTCCACGAAGAATTGGATCACTTTTGCCACTTGACCAATTTGAGCCAAAGCAACTCGGCATGGAGGACGCAATGGGAGGGTGACAAGTTACAGCAGCAGCTTGTCTTTCAGAAGACACTCAGCAATGACAACGCCCTAGTCGCCGGCATCGAATTTGATGCAGAAAAGTAAAGTACACCGCCTCCGTATCGCTTCACTATGAGCTTCAGAATCGAGGTGGGAAGAGCAGTCCTGATACCATCCAATTCATTGAAGATGTGTTGAGTCGGATACTTCGCGTGTGCAGCTTAGAACTTCCGCCAGTCCCTGACTGGTTTGCCTGTCGCGATGATGTCGACTTCCACAAATGGAACGTGGTCAACTATGTCGAGGAACGCATTCAGCATTACCTAGGGAAATGGCTCAAGACCAAAGTAATGATTGCAACTTCGAGTATGACGCATGATGAGTTTCACGGCGCTGCAACAAAATGGTACCCACTCAGTCACCCAAATGTGCTGAAATTGTATGGAGCGTGCCACATTAGCGACCCGTTCTTGTTTATCTACGAATACCATCCTGAAGGGTGGAAGCTATGCGAATTCTTGGCGGCTAACCAAGCGGGACTTCAGTCCGCCTGGAAATGCATGTACGAGGCATCCCTGGGACTTCAGTACCTGCACCAGCGCAATGTGATTCACGGAGATCTTCGAGGTGAGAACATTGTGGCGAGATTGGACTCGAAACTAAAATCGCCGAGTTTGGAGAGACCTTTGTAACGAGCGATATTTGGCGCAACTACGGACCGATGTACTGGCAGTCTCCAGAAGTACTTCGGCGCAAATCGCCTTGCACAGCTGCGTCTGATGTGTATACATTCGGGATTTGCATCCTTGAAGCTGTGACCCTCGAGGTACCATGGTCGAAAACGAACAAGAAGAGAGCACTCAAGTTGATGCTGCAGGGCGAGTTGCCAGAACGCCCCACAACTTTGAATGACGTCCAGTGGGACCTGATTGCGAAAATGTGCGCCTTTGATTCCGAAGAACGCGTAAATATCGTGTACGTCGTGAATCAGCTCAAAAACTTCATCTACGAGAGAGAGGACGCGGGCGTGGAAGGCCCGATAGTGGCTGTCACAACAGAGGTATGTGGATCTAGCAGTCTGCTCTGATTCGAAAAAGTGAATGCTTGGAGGGTTAACACAGCATTTGTGCGCATTAGCATCACACTTTGAGCATCGAAGAGTACGTGTTTCCAGAGCTCAGCGCGACAATTTCAGCCGCGCTCGAGAATATCCTGATTAAATGCAATGATTTCCCAGAATCCGAGTGGATGGTCTGAAAGGTATACACGGCGCTCGCTTACATTTTCGACTGCCTTCAACAACTTCAAAAGGAGCCAATGGATCCCGAGATCGTCAGGTACTGCTCCGTCTTGGCGCAAGTTCAACGGTACTTGCGCAGAGCGGTATCGGAGAGGTCTGTCGCTCAATTTGCGAGAAGTCGAAAAGTGGCCGAAGCGCATCACGTGATTTACGCAGAGCTGGATCGGTTGCTCGACATACTGGGCGTGTCCGAGTCTGACTCGATCCGCAGTTGGGAGCGTGATCGTGACGGTATCGAGATGCGATTTCTTGCATCAGACTCTACTGATTCCGAGTATGACTCGAAAGATCAAACGGACAAGCACGAAGCAATTTCTGTTACGCATTTTGACTCAGCCTCGTCTGGCTCAACTCCAGATAACTCACGCTGGACGCAAGCGGGTCTCTCGGTGTTGGGCACAATCCCATTGTGGTACTTGCCGCTACGCGAGCTAGTGTTTAGTGAATTGGATCGTATTGGACAAGGCGCGTTTGGGGAAGTATACAAGGGGACGTGGCTGGACACTCTGGTCGTGGTCAAGTTCATGGGGTACGAAGAAGACGCTGACACGATTTCAACGAATCTGCTGCTCCACGAGATTCGAATCTGGCATCAGCTCAATCACCCGCACATCGTGAAGCTGTACGGCGCGTGTCATGTCGATAAGCGCTATTTCGTGTGCGAGTATGCACCGAACGGCGATTTGCAGGAGTTTTTGAAGATCAGTGCCAACAAGCACCTGACGTGGCAAAAGGTGTACGAAGTCGCGCTCGCCCTGGAGTACCTGCACGGCCAGAACATCGCGCACAACGACCTCAAGTGCGACAATGTGTTGATTGGAATGGACGGCAAGGCGAAGCTGATCGACTTTGGCTTGAGCTGCTTGCTCAACGTGGCGGAGATCCAGGTGGATGTGAAGCGGATGGGCGCTGTGCACTGGAAGTCGCCAGAGTACCTGGCAGGTGGACGCCCGTCGCTTGCGTCCGACGTGTACTCCTTCTCGATGCGCATTTTGGAGGCTTTAATGGGCGATATTCCGTGGGGGAAGGGTATGAGTGCAGTCTTTGTCAAGTTCCAGGTGAAGAAGGGAAACATTTCTGCTTTACTGGATTTCTTGAGCGACAAGCAGCGCAATTCGATCGAGCTGATGACGCGGAAGGATCCTCTGGAGTGCGTGAAGATGTCGTTCGTGGTCGAAAGGTTGTTCGAGATGTCGGAAGAACAATTGTACTCTGTGGTCCCACAGCTTGCAGAGTGGACTAAGTACTTCGTACAGTGTAGTAGTTGTTTAGCCAAAATAATTGTTGCTCTAGGAGCACCAATACATTTAAATTGGTTTGTTTTTTCGACTGATGCCACAAGAACATTCCAGATGGACAAGCATGAAGGCATCGCTTCTACAAAAGTGGTGCTGGCAGGTCGCACGCGAGCCCAGTCACGCCGCAGTTGCACGCGCAGCCGCCTGGGAGACATGCACCTTGGCCGCTGCAGTTGCCCGCGCACGTCGCGTTGTCCCCAAAGTGAAACGCGTCGCGGTCCGTTAGGAACTCGCCCATTTCCGCGTCCGTGGACGCATTCGCGACGATGCGGATCTCGAGCTCCCGGCGGCACCCGCGCAAGTACGAGAGCTTTGTGAGGTCGACGGTCAAGAGGTCTCCGAGCATTGTCGCGTCGCCAATACACACGGCTTCAATGTAGTTCGTTGTGTTCGTCACGTACTTTTCGCACGCGCGCATCCCCTGGAACATGCAATAGCACAACTCACGCGCTCGAGCGGCTATGAGCGCTTGCGTGTGGACCTCATTACCAACATCGCTACCATCCTCGTCACCTTCATGGCTGCTTTCGTCGCCAGTCCCAGGAAACCCGGCATCTTCGGCATCCATGCGCCGGTTTACTCGCGCGCCTGTGGCCGGCGGAGCATACGTCAGTACGACGGGCTGGAACGCTCGTAGTGGGATGCTGCTCTCCGGGATGTGGGTAAACCCCTGGTGCAGAATGGCCGTGTTCCCCGACAAAGAAACCGCGCTCAGGTCTTTTTCGGAGGGTGGACGCACAAATTGGTCGCAACCTGACTCGAGGCACGTAAACAGGTTGTCGCTCAGACTTGTACCGCGCAACTCCGCCAGCTTCGCGTTATCCTTGAGATCGTCGCTTTTCTTGCCGTTCCAGTTGCCGAGTAGACCCTGCACGCTTGGGTCTTTGAAGTACGGCGACACGCGCAGCGCGACGTTGACCAAAGGGTAGTTGCCGATCCATCGGTTGAGCGTGACATCGACGTAGGTCGAGTAATCCACCATCGTGAACACGCGATAGCCCTCAGTTTCGCCCTTCAATTTCTCAACCGAGAGCCAATTCTCGGTACTCTGCGTGCCTTTCGCGGCCACGAGTTTGTCGTCAGCGATGAAAAAGCGCACGATGGCACCAGCGAACGCGATCGCGGCTCCTTGGCAGCAACTCGGCGATTTTTCACCCCAGTTGAGCGTCGGCGTGCACTTGTTGGAACACTTGGACCTGCAAATTGAGCGACTCGAAGAGCCGAAACACGCCGGGTTTCTGGAAATCGTAGCAGACGTGGTCGAGCGTCGTCAAGTGCGGATCGCCGACGCCACCGCCACTGCCCGACGGGACCACTAGCCGCTTGATCAGGATCTCCGGGCAAATCGCCGGAAGCTCCTTTGCGAACGCGCTGATCGCCAGCTCGAGCACCAGGTTCGTGCAGTCAACGTACGTGGCTTCCTTGGCCCCAGCACCGCTGGTTGCGCGCAAAAGCACGTTCTTGGCGTCGTTGAGCGCCATGATCGCGAGCCCGCTCGCGCCCTTGACTTCTTGTATCGTGACTCCCGTGGTGTCGTACTCGCCGGTCGGTACGATCGCTCCTTTGAGCACTTCGCCGTCGATCAGCGTGTTCCCGCCGTTCTCGAACTTGAACATGAACATCTGGATGCACGCTGCCGTATTCAGATCAGCGTCGTCGATGGACCCGATGACTCCGTCTTGAACCGATCCGGACGAAAGCGCTGCTGCTGCAGCCCATACCGTGAGCGCGAGCACGCGTGACACAGATAGTAGCTGCATGTCGCGATCAGCGGCGTAAACAGCGGAAACCGAGTGGTTGGCGCTGGATCTGGTTGGTATCCAAGTCGGTGGCTTGGATGGGTTGCTGTTTCGAAAGTGAGCAACTGGGATCTAAGACCGACGCCATCAAGGCCTCGTCTCGTTCTTCTTCACCGGCGCTCTTAGATCGTGCAAAGCGACAATGGAAGTGGAAGAAAGAGTGAGAGCATCGAAGAGTTCACAAAGCGAGTCTCGATCTCGTTCGCCGAACGTGGATCGCGATGCACCGGAAATGGATTTTAGCAGGCAGGCGTCACAAATACACACACTCGACAGCCAATTCTGAAGGGGAAACGACGCCTGGCGAATCTGTTGTGGTTGGATGGTATCCAATCCCTGCCGTGGCTGGATGGTGTCCAATGCCTTGATCTTCTACTCGCACAACCTGAAACTCCTCGCTCGCGACGAAACGGCAGATTGCTGGAGTAAGGAACAACAAAACAACAGTCATCACATTGTTTCAGCTGAAGACGGAGCAGCGACGTGAATGGTCTTTGGTCCGTTGAAAACGATGCGCTCGCAGCATCGGTTGCTGACTACAAAAAATGATAGCACTGGCAGCAGCGAAAATGGGGAAGGATAGCTCTTGCGGATATCCAATGTATTCGTTTTTGCTCCTATGTGCCTTGCATAACACTCCTCGCATCTCTATCACTATCACGAGGCGGCCATCTCTCAAACTTTTTTACAATTTCACCGCGCGATCTTCGGCGCTTTGTTTGCCACCGCAGTTATTGACGTTGACAGTGGGCGAGACGCTACAGTCAGAAGACGAAGTTGTCGCAAGAAGTTCGCTGGGAAGCGCATCTGCTGCTGTTGAGGCTGCTCTTGAAACCAGCTGACCACAGCATGCAGAATGTCGCGCCGTTGCGGCAATTCCATGGGTGAGGCCATAATGAGATCGATGCACATCGACGCACACACTTGTTGAAACTCTAAACCAAGAGGAGAAGCGGTTGCTTGAGCCCTTAGTTCCTGCTGCAGCCACGCAGCAGCTTCAGCGACGAATGCCACCGCTGAGTCATTTGTGCCTTTCCGCCGCAAGCTCTCTACAAGCGCGCACGCAATGCGTCCGACCATCTTGGTTATTCTCGCTTTGACCTTGATATCGTCACTCGACTTGCAAGCATCGAGGAAGCGCCGAAGCGGAAACAACTCGACCACATGATCCATGTCGTACACTATTGTGAGCAGCTCCAAGCTTTTGCAGACTTGAAAAGTGGCGTCACCATCTTCGTCCCACGTTGCAGCACTTCGTGGCGTGATGTACGTGTTCCACAACTTGTCTGCAAGTGCTTGCCGATATGCCGGATCGTCGGCATTGATCTCCTGCTGCGAAGGTGCGTCGATGCATTCTAGAATGCGGTGCATGATCTCCAGACTCGACTCCTCATAGAAAACCTCTTCTTTCCGCGCAGATTGCGCTTCAATCACAGCTAGTGCATGCTGCATCGCGTCTTTCACAACCGCCACCTTCTCGTGCCCTCGACTGTCGAACTCGACTTGAAGAATCGCTGGCGCGACTTCTACGATCGCTCGCGTAAAGTAGAGACCTTTGATGTTTGGATTCCGTCGCAGCAGATCAAACGCGACTACGCGCAACCGCTCGTTGAGATCCGTCGATTTGCAGATTCTCGCGAACAAGGAGCATACGTGTCCGAGGTACGCTTTGTCCTTGCTGACCTTGTTCTTTCGCGGCAGATGTATCATCTGTAGCTGAGTCTTGGAATCAGCCTCGGAAAATGCGCATATAGCGTATTCGGCTCGCGTCGTCGGGCTAGGAAACAGCAACATTTGCAGATAATCGAGGCATTCATCAAGCCAACATCGACCGGCTTCGCTCACTTGAATAGTGCCGTCACTGTCGCCAACTCGACCTCCAACGAGTCCGAACAAAATTTGGTGTGCTAGCCAGCCGACTCCAAGCGACCCGGTCTCGCTCACCTGCCCCCAAGCCGCTGGCGTACGCAGCATGCGGCACGTTCCTCGAATGAAAACGACAGGCGACACTTTCTTCTCGTGATAATGCGCAACAAGTGCATCGCACAATGCTGTCACTATCTCCGGCTGTGACGCAGCATGCTTCGCACAGCTTGATAGTAATATCCGCAGTGTTCTAAATACGAACTGGTCGTCAAACTTCTCGTCCTTTTTGTTCTCGGCCCGCGTCAAAGTGCGCTTGAACGCGTCCGTACGTGTCGTAAGGCGATCTGCTTTCATCTCGATCGCTGCCCTCACTTTCTCAGGGATCGATTCTACGCCTTTAGCGATTGGCTCTGCATCAGTCGTGTTTGTGGTATCGCTCTCACCACTCGCGACGATCGAGGATGACGAAGTCGCAGAAGCCACAGCATCACCGTCAGCCAGTTTTAGCTTTTTCTTGGGATATTTATCTTGCTCGCTCACTTCTCGATCATTGTTGGCCGAAAGCGAACCTCCTACGGGTGACTTGGGAACATTGATATCACTGCCGGCCAAAAGCGGACTTCCTATGGGTGACTTAGGAGCACTGAGCGCGGTTTCGGTGATCTCAATGGCGATATCGCTTTCCGTTGTCGAACTCCGTGCGTCGTCACTCTTGTCCCCAACTGACTCGTTTCGTAAACGCTTCTTTCGTACAATTGGCTTCTCTACCTGCGCTGGTGCATCCAGATCTCTCACTAACGATCCGCTTGGAGCTTTTACGGCCCGTTTTGCCGCGAGGGCAAGCTGCACAGCAGTTAACTTAGTCATCGGCTTGTTCTGACTGATTGCTTGAACGTTTGCAGTTGGAATATCATTATCGTGGCCAGCGACGTTACCAGAGTCTTCTGCAACAGTCGCTTGTGTGCTTTGGTCAGGCTCCTTTAATTCGCTAGCCATCTCTGCCTCTATCGCGTCCGCGGCATCACCCAGTCTGTTGTCTCCATCGCCGTGCTCCGGCTCGGAGCTATCGCTGTCGCTGCTTTCGTCACTGCTGCTGGATTCACTCAGACTTAGCTTTCCAGGATCGTCGCTTTTGTACGCAGTACTCAAAACTGGTGTTGCATCCTTTTCTGCGTCCGCCATTTCCGTACGAGTCAGTGTTTCTACGTCAGCATGGCCATTCGTTGGTATGCGGGCATCCGGCGAAACTCGCGAGAAGTCTTGCCGGACAGCTTCATCCTCCGCGGATTGAGCGGTATCTGTCCGATTATAGGATACCGTTGATCTGCTAGCGTCGAGTTTCCCTGTCGCTATTTCGTACAACGACACAACTGCCCCATTGTCCTCACTTGCAACTGCTTCTACTATAGAAGACCGCGCGATTTTAATCTCGTTGCCTTCATCTTCTTCAGATATCACCACTTTGTCGCCATTATTCGCGATATCACCCTCACAAACCTCCGAATCGGGAACTCTAGATGTGGTCAAGGCTCTCCCAGATCTATTGGCCGAGATTGCCTTACCGTCAACAGCGTCCTCTGTCTCATCAGCAAGCGCAGTGTCGACAGCGTCGCCGGGTTTCGGTGATACTGCCTTCTCAATCAGCTCGATTGCTGCATCCTGCTCACCTTCGTCGGAACTAGATGCTAACTCGTCGTCGATTAGTGCACTGATTTCCTTGTCCGTCGCTACGACTGCGTTCAGTGTCTGCAGTTCAGGACTGGATATCGCAGGCTGATTGTCTTTGTTCTCTGGCGTAGTTACCTCTTCAATTCTGACTGTAGCAGCAGCAGCATCCTGCGCAGGTGCACAACTTGCTGAATCTGGCACAATCTCTTCGCTCTCAGTATTCTCGTCGTCGGAACTGCTCGCCAACTCGTCATCGATCGCTGCGCCTATCTCGTCCTTGTGATCGACGCCAGCGACGCTTGTCACAGTGTGGACATTCGTTGGCCCACAGTCGTCTTTATCAACTCGTCTTGCGGTCAGCTGCCCACCAACGACAGTATCAACAATAGCAGCACCACTAGTTGGCAAAATTGTCGCGCCGTCCCGCAGATTATCATCTTCGTCGTCAGAACTCGACGCCAGCTCGTTGTCAATCGCAGCACTAATCGCATCATGACTGACGACGCCACTGCTCGAGATTGGGACAGATACATGGAGTGTTGAGTCCTGTTGAACTCTGTCTTCTTCCTCTTCGTCGGATATACTTGCCAGCTCGTCGTCGATAGCAACACTCACGGCGTCCATCTTGCCGACGATGTTACCTGCGTCCATAACTCCACTTGAGCGTAGTTCTGTGTCTTGAACGCTCAAGTCGTCGGCGTCATCTGAACTGCTACTGCTGGCATCGTCATCGTTGCCACCATTGTCGTCTGAGCTGCTGAAATCGAGCTCTTTATCAATTTCATTGCATATCGCTGCGTCAAATGCGACAACTGTGCGCAACGGTGCACCATCAGAAGCTGTTGTCGTACTTTGCGCCACTTGCATCAAATGTGACGCACCATCGCCATCGGGATCGTCTTCGTCGCTATCACTATATTCCAATTCGGCATCTATCGCTGCGCTGATAGCATCGATTTGGCTTTCTCTTACTCGCAAAGGGCCATCGGGACTATTCTCCGGGCTTTCTACCATCGTTGGCTGCAGCAATGCGCCGACTGGTCGCTGTGTCCGCTCTAGACTCGCTGGCTTTCGATGCTGAACTTCTTCAATCGGTGGTATCTCCAGTACTGCACTTGCTGTGTCAACCAGAGTGGCAAGCGGAGATTGCGATTTCACGAGTGCTGCTGCGGATCTCGTGTCGGAATCGTTACTCTCCTCGACTTGCCGTGCTGCTATCGTATCAAGCGGTGCATCTTTATCCAACATGCTCGGAGCCACACCATTCGCGACTGTATTCGCAAACAACAATGGGTCATTCAGTTGTTGCACCATGGACGCCCCAGGTTTTGGCCCGCTCACTTGTGCGACAGATGCCAGCAGCGCACTCGGGGTCGGCTTCTCGCCACGTCCAACCGATTCAAACGAGCGCTTGCGTTTCCGCGACACTCCTGCTTTGCAATCCGGGATAGCATCTTCTTCTTCGTTGCTTCGCAGTGGCTGTGCTAGATCACCAGTTTCAACAATGTTGGCATCCTCCTTCAAATTTTTCGCTACTGTTTCTACAGGAACCCCCAAGTCGCACTGGCAGCCAAACGATGCACAGGCCACTGGATCCGTCTGGAAGCCTGCAGTAACACTCGTGCTTTGCCGCACAGGTTGGGTTTCTCCCGTGACTGTAGTCTGAACTTCACACGTCGCTATCTCTGGGATGGCTCGAACTGGTTGAACATCTCCTACAATCACGGTCTGCACGCCGCTCGTGACGGTTTTCTTCGCCTCTGACTGGGTTTGAACCGCAGCATCGTTCGTGGTCGCGCGTGCAGGAAGCGCGGCATCTTCTGCAGATACTCGCTGCTGTGGCTGAGTGAATGCCGCCAGATCCAATTCGGTCTGCGTCTCCGCATCACGAGCCTGCGTTGCATCATCGCACTGCGCCGCAATGGTGCGTGTCTGCACTTTCTCGCCGTCGGTCTGGACGGCAACACTCACCACATCTGCCGTCTTGCGCTCCACTGCCGCGCCGACGCCATCAGCTACAGATACTGCAGCTACTACAGCAGCGCCACGTCCGCGACCCCGCCCTCCTCGGCCTCGGCCGCGCCCACGTCCGCCTCTGCCCGCTGCCACCAATTCGCCATCGCCCGCATCCTGCGGCTTCTGCTTCTGCTTCTTGAGCGCTTCGAGCTCGTGCGACAGCGCCTCGACGCGCAGTCGGTACTCGCGCAGCCGCGCCGCGGCCTCCTTCAGCTTGACCTTGGTGAGCGTCTTGTACTCGTGGGCCCTGGCGGCCTGCTTCTCGAGCTTGGCGATGTTCTGCGCCTGCTTCTCGATGATCTGAGAGTGCGAGATCTGCGCCGCCACGGGCACCGCCAGGTCGCCCATGGCCTCCAGCTCGTCTTCGCCCATGAGGATCTCCATCAGCTCGCTGGAGGCGGTGGCTTCAGCGGCCATCGCCAATGCGCCATCCATACTGAAGTGAAGCTTTAGGTGGCTGAGGGAAATCGGAGGCGACCTGGGAGCGCGCATAGTGTGGACCACCTTATAGACGGCTGCACGGCAGTGTGCTGGCCGAATAAAAGACTCTTGACGCAAAAACTGCAACATGAGAAAAGAAATGTGAGAACACACTTGGATAACAGGTATACAGGTAAAGTAGGCTGTTTTCAGATCAGAAGAAGGCTTTTAAAGGGCTTGACTTGCACTTTATAAGGGTTTACCGTACTATATAATATTTATGTATCTAGTAGAAATGGGAGCCCAAGTGGCATGGAAACACTCCAGAAGAGCATGGCGGTGAAGCGCAGCGTCGAGGACGCCACTGCCGACGACGGCGGCGGCTCTGCGACCAAGAGGCAAAGGCAGAGCGCGCAAGACGACGCGCGGCGAGAAGCGTCCCGAGCGGAAACGACGAAGGATTCTTCAGCGGAGCTGGCGCAATTGTATCGTGCCAGCTGCGAGCGGATCGCAGCACTGGAGGCGGAGGTGCGTCACTCGCTCGTGTCCTTTCTCGAAAACGAATAGCTCATGCGGGTTCGTTGGTGTATGGTCGTCGTATACGCTCATGGGATACGCTGCAGGTAGAGGGTTTGAGAGCAGAAAACACAAGGCTGAGGTGTAAACGTGCCCATGATGATGCGCGAAGCTGGTGCGTGTGTGCATTCCGCGTTCTGCAATCCCGTGAATCGCCGCCAAGAACTGACGATCTCTTTGCGCCCAGTAACGACCAAATGCGTGCTTCTACAAGGAACCAGCTTCTAGAGCAAGCATCGCATCCCGCGAGCGTCAACTGGAGTTCGACGCACACACGAGCAGGAAGCACTGCTGCAAAAAGTGCGGTGGAGAGATTCGTCATCGAACCGTGTCTCGAGCGGCAGTGGAGCAACCCGGACGCGATCTTGCGTCCACGCGCGCGCCGCGTAGCCAAGGGTTGCGAGTGTGGGTCATCGAGACAGACCGAAAAGCACCGCAGCAGTCAAACTGCCAGGCGGTCAGTCCACTGTGACGCTCTTGCCCTTGACCAGAGGGTGCAGGACGACTCGGCTGATCGACCCCATCGTGCTAAGCAAGGCGCTCATGCCGCAGTTCGCGTGCTTGCGGATCCATGGCTCTGGCAGTGCATCATCGACTGCGTGACTGGACTCCCGTACGCTGTGCTGGAGTTCGAACGAAACACCAAACGATCCTTTAGCGAGAAGCGTATGGACGATGAGACATCATCCATGCACGACGACGGCAAGGGCGTGTGGTCCCCCGCGGCCACAACAGAGAGCTCGCTCCCGGAGCTAGCGATCGCAGAAGACAATAGGACGATACTTCGATCGATCTATGCGCTACGTCGCTTCGCGTACTACCGATCCCATCGGAAGCTCACGTTTAACCACGTCGTGCGATGCGCGATCTGGTACAAAAGGTGGGAGATCCTCCAATGGCTCGGACGCGTGCTTCCACGAGACCCGATGTGGTCATGTGAATCAGACGTGATGACGTACGCTATGGAGCAACGGGATCTCACGCTCATGAGCTGGGTGTACCACACTTTTCCAGACGCGTGCCTCCCACTCAGCGCTCGCCGCATTGAGGTGCGCGAGTCGGGGAACTTGGCGCTCGTCAAGTGGCTTCATGAGCACGACTACGCGTTTTCTGCGTGGATGATGAACGGAGCCGCCGCAAGAGGCAACCTGGACGTCGTGCGGTTCCTGCATGACCGCCGAACGGAAGGATGCACAACGCTCGCGATGGACCTCGCGGCGCGCTTTGGGCATCTCGACGTCGTCCAGTTTCTTCATGCAAACCGCACCGAAGGATGCACCGAGCAGGCGTTGGATGGTGCAGCCAAGTACGGAAGGCGAGACGTGGTGCAGTTTCTACTCAAGAGTCGATCGGAAGGCCGCGCCGTGAGCGCCCTGAAGACAGCTATGATCTACAACCAGCACGAGATTATGCGCATCCTGCAAGAATCTCTCACTGTTTGGGGGCACCAGCGGTCTATACATGCTGAATGATGGCTCATCGAAACATGTTGGTATGTAACACAGTATATAGCTTTCCTGTTTGCATGTCTGCTGTTTTGCTGAGCTGCCGTACGACTCGCTGATGTTTTGCTTGCGCGGTTTCATAGAACCACTTCAGAGCGTTCACGTGGCCTCGCTGAGTCGCAAACTTGATCGCGCGTGCCGAGCCACCCGATGCCGCACAGGAGACTGCACTCTGCCTCGGATCGTGACGCTCGTGCTGCGGAGGCTAGAGCTAGTCCCCCTTCTTTGCGCTGCTCCGCATCCGTTTGATAACTCAGAGGTGACCGATCGTACTTGCTCGCGGGGGCGAAATCAATCTGTGCGCAATGTACGACATGAGCTGTTTGTCATCGAGGGCGTGGATATTCGTGCACATCCACCCGGCAAAGGAAAGCAGGGGGTTTCCACGACGATTGGTCTAAAGCATGAAGAAACAAAACATCTCAAGCATGGCTTTCTTGAACCCAGACGTTAAACCTACCCGTACCGAGCTCAAGATTGTCAAGCTCCTGACGAGGGCGCATCCGCCTCCAGTATACTAACGGACGGCGCCTCAGCACCGCGACGCCTGATGAGTGCAACCTCAAAGCAATCCACGATGTATCCATGATCGAGCCATGTGTGGTCCTCTAAGCGCTTCCAGCCGCTCACGTCACCCGCTTTCCATTCGTCGGGGCTCTTTGTTCGCCAGACGGCAAGCGCATGGCCCACGTGCTCCCATGTCTTGGCCAAGAGGACGTACACTCCGGGTCGGCTGGTTATCCGCTGCGCGCCTTCGATCTTAGATGGGCGGTTGAGTAGTAGTTTTTTCTTGATGAGCTTGTAGTTCACGTCAAACACTTTGTTGCGCTTCATGCAGTGCTTCACAAAAGATCGCGCGTGCATCTTGAAGATCCCAGCGAACGTGTCGATCTGCGCAGGAGACAGCTTCTTCTTAATAAACTCGTTCAGTTTCTCATGCGTCACTGCATTTGGGAGACCCTGGGCCTCACACGCGAGCTGCACGGCAACATAGCAACTCAGGTTCTGGGTCCGCGCCATCCCGAACGGATGCTCGCGGCGGAACACCTGCAGCGACGCTGTTCTCCCCGCCGCCACCCACGCGCGCACCACGATGCATGCATTCGGAGCGAGCGCCATGGCCGCTTCAGCAACGCACCACGTCGCATCTGTCGTGGTTGTCCACTTGACCAGGAAGGCGTCGAGCTCGGGCGAGTAATCGAATACATCCCTCATCGCCGGGGCCGGGTCGCCGCTGTCCGCCAGCATCGCCGCAGTATCTGCCAGCTTCTTTCGCGGCGGCTTCGCACTCTCAGCGTCGTCTTCGCCGCCGTGATCTTCTCCACGCGCACGCTTCGCTGCGTCAGGGCGCCAACCTATCGGCGCAGCAGGAGCCACGGCAGGCGCAGCGTCCGCATTGGCTTGCGGCGTGGCAAAGTGGTCATCGTCGCGCATTGCACTCCTCATTGTTACGAGTGTCTACATTACGAGTCCCAACGTATATAAACTTGAAAAGCCATGGCTGTACCCCATAAAATAACACAACATAGTACACATCCACAATTTTGCGCTTTTTCTATCCAATCAAAACGAGTGTGTGTTGCTTTTTGGCTCGCATTTTTGTTTTCCCTACCAGAAAACCCCGAGAATGGCCGCCGCATCCATGCCGTCGCCGTCGCGTTCGTCGTCGTCGTCGGGCTTCTCATCGGACGAGGACGACGACACGTTCGCCACGTACGCAGACGCGCAAAGCGCATACGCCGGCGCGTCAGCACCTCCAGTTGTCCACGTGGACGTCGTGGAGGAGGAGGACGATGCCGACGAGAGCAACTTGGAGGGTAAAGCGCCCGTTGCGCCGCCTGCAGCGCTGAAGGAAGCAGCAGCAGAAGAAGGAGAAACAGGAGCTGCTGATGCGGATCTCGGAGCCCTCGCTGCGTGCTGCGTGGAAGCCGCGACGCCGCTGCTGCAGGGTGAGCTCGCATACGATTATGAGCAGTTCAGTGCTGCGATTTACCATGTTACGAGCCACTGGCCTGGACAGGAGCAAGACGAGCGCGACGACAACGATGCGAATAACGCAAAGGTCGCAGCGTACAAGCGACTGCGTGCAGCGTTGTATGCGCACTTCCAGCGCGCGTTCCCGTTGACACCGGAGATGTACGCGGAGTGGCTCGGCGACGTGGAGGAGGAGGACGCAGCGACCCAGCAGCATATATTTGAGCTCTCGGCGCAGGATTACCACTCAGTGTCGTTGACGCTGCGGTTTGCGCAGTTCTGGCACGACCAGGAGGAAAGTGGCAGTGTGAGGAAGGGCGAGACGCTCGTGAAAGAGCTGCTTCGCCTCGCTGGGATGCATTTCACGCAGGGCCACGAAATGTGGGCGTACGAGCGCGAGCGGCTTTCTCGCGAAGACGACGTGTCGCCGTTGCTCAAGGAACAGCGCGTGCGCGCGCTGTACTGTGCGCAAATGAAGCTCCCGCTGCAGCAGAACGACCTCGTAATGTCGGAATTCCGCGCGTGGAACAACTACAACACGCTCGAGCCCGACGCATCGCGTCGTGACGCGTCGTTCGAAGCTGCTGTGCAGCGCCAGGCAAAAATGTTTGCACCGCTGGTCAAGAAAATGAATCACTTTGAAGCAAGACTCGAGGCAGCGCAAAGTGGCATCAGGGCCAACGAGAGCGACGAGAACGACTCGCCCGAGCACATTTGGCTCCAGTACATCAACTTTGTCACGTACCGCGTCGTGCCGGCCCTCAACCAAGACGAAGAGAGTGAAGACGACGAAAGCGATGAGAACAGGGGCAAGTGGCTGCTCAAGTCCGTGTACGAGCGCGCCGTGGCGATGGTGTGCTTGAGTGTGTCGCTGTGGTCCAAGTACGCGGCGTACCTGAAGACGTCGGCTAGCGCCACTGATGCTGACCGTCTCGCGTTGTATCATCGCGCAGTGCGCAATGTCTCGTTCGATTCGACCATGTGGAACGATTTGCTGCTGGAAATGGAGCTGCAGGGAGCCTTGATCGATCGCATTCGTGGGTTTGTCGCCAAGCAAGTGCTCTCGAGAACGCAGCCACTGATGATGGATCCGTTCCATTTCCTGAGCGTGCTGATGACATACTGCGACATCCATCGTCGACATGCTGCCCAGCAAGACTGCGATCACGCATCTGCAGACTTGCTGGAGAGCGCGTTTTCAACTGCAGTTACGTTCATGAGCTCGAGTTTCCCAGATTTCAAAGCAGGACACACGCAGATTTTGGAATATCAAGCCAAGTGCGCCTTGTCGGCGTCGTCCTCGACGGATAAATCGTTGAAGGCAACAAAGTGGAACGCGCTGTGGACCCAAATCGTGGACATGCGCTGCCAGGAAGCCGAGATCTGGTTGCGCTGGTTCCAGGAGTGCATGCGAACTGGTCTGAAAAGCATCGACGAGATCCGCGCGTCAGTGTTCCAGCGAGCGATGCAGAATGTGGCCGACTACCCAGCGTCGGTGCTCGAGACGTGGTTGGTCTTTGAGCGCGAGAACGGGTCGCTGCAGCAGTTCCTGCATGTGCGTCAGTTGCACGCCGAGTTTGCAGCAAAAGCGGCGTCATCTTCGTATGGGCAGACAACATCTGCGGAACCAGAACCAAAGCTAGGGGCGCAACCCGAGTCGAAGAAACGGAAGGCACAAGATAGCAAGGCCAAGAAAGAGCCCAAAGAAGCAGCAGCAGCGAAGCGTATGAAACGCGAGCACGCCGCATCGACAACACCGCAGCAGGCACCGCAAAGTACAACGAAGGCGAACAAGAAGCAGGATCCTGCTCAAAAGAAGCAATTCCACGAGCGATTGACGAACGAACATACGCTGTTCGTGTCTAACTTGTCGAAAGCCGTCACGCAAGCGGAACTCGAGGCGTTGTTCCAGGGTATCCCGAGTCTCAAGGACGTGCGGCTGGTCGTGAAAGCGCGTGCGAACCACGTGAAATCGCGTGGCATGGCGTACGTACAATTCCACGACGACGCAGGATGTGTCGCTGGGCTCGAGAAAGATGGCCACGAAATGTACGGCCAGGCCATGCATGTGGAGCGCTCCAAGCCGCCAGCTGCCGCATCCACCGACGCTGCTGGTGCGAAGGGAAAAGCCAACGGCTCGCTGGCGCGTGATGGATCGTGGAAAACGAACCCCGTGACGCTTTATGTCGGAGGATTATACAAAAGCCAAGCAACAAAGAGCGAGCACATCGACGAAGCCGCCTTGCAAACGGGCATCCAGCAAGCGCTGCAGACTGCTGGTGAGCTCGTCGTTGTGACGCGCGTGAGCATTTTGAAGGACAAGCGCGGGAAGCCAAAGGACTACGGTCTCGTGGAGCTTGGCGCGCACGAGCAAGTAGCCAAGTGCGTGGCGCACGCTCAGGAGATCCAACAGGTGCTCGGCGACCAGATTACGCTCAAGCCGTCGCGGTTCTCGATCGACCAGATCTTGCTGCAACAGCAAAACCAGGTCCACAAGAAGAATGACAGCAGCACGCCGTCGAAGGGCACGAAGCGCGGCGAGAAAGGCAGCAGTAGTGGAGCTCCACCACAGACAAAGACAACGTCCACGCTGGGGCTCATGCCACGCACGCTTCGCAAGAAGCACCTCGCTGTTTCGGAATCCGCAGTGGCAGCACCAGTGACGAGTAAATCTGCTGCTTCAACTGCTTCGTCAGTAGCTGGAGACGGACAGCGGCAGCAGAGCGCAAGCAACACGAATGCGCCGAAAACAAACGACGATTTCCGCCGATTGCTGCTGCAGGGCAAGCAGTAAGGAGGAGGTAGGGTATCTCTGTAGGCGGAACGTACACAGCAGTATCCTTTTATCTCGCTAATAATCAAATGATGCACGCCAGGCATGCGAGCGAATAGTCTCTGTCTGCTTCTGTCTACTCGCGAGCTGGGACTGAAGCGCGTATTGCAATGGACTGCAGCTCCACGCCGGCATCTTCGTCCTCTGCCTCCGGATGCTGCGCAACGGCTTCAAATTCCAGCGGCTCTGCTCTTCCATCTGCACGCAGTTGCCACCACGCCATGATGAACGGCAGCGTCTCCTCGAGCAGCAGATACAACAGGTACTCGATCGGCGGCGTGGACCCGAGCGGCCAGAACCAGAGCCCGAGCCGCATGCCGTCGCGCAATTGGTGGCTCAGCAGCGCGATGACCACGAAGCACACGCAGCGGCAGCGCGCCGGAGCAGCGCACTTGAACGAGCAGCTCCACACGATCGCTGCGACTGCGACGATGAACGTCACAGCGTGGCCAAACGGACGATGCTGCGCAGCAGGGTTAACAGAGAGGAAGTGTGAGCTGTTGCAGGGTCATCAACTTTCTTTATATGCATAACGTGTACCTTGAGGTGCGTGGCGCCCGAGATGCTGAAGGAGCCTGCTGCGATGAAATGGTCCACGTCCAGAAGCGACGCAGCGATGCCTGCAAGAGCGCATCGACCGACAAATCGAGTCCACGGCCGACTGATAATGCCGCCACTTGTGTGTACACCACCATCACGCTCGCTGCCATTGTCATTGGGCGAGTCCGCTGCTGTTGTCACCGTTATTACTGGCAGCAGCGACGATGCACGTCTGACTGTCAGGCACCCGCGCTCGCACTGGCAAAGGTAGATCCCGTAGCAACAGAATGACACGGCGCCATGCGCGCCACTGTCCACCAAGTGGCGAAACAGGTTGTAGTCCTTCATGAACTCTCTGCATGCATACATTTGTGAGAAAGATCCAACAGGAAGGAGCCACAGATCTACAGGACCCACTCTTGCGCGAGGAACGCGTCACTGGCGACGCACACGAGTAGCAGCGCCGCCATGAGCACGCGCTGCGCGAGCTGCTCGCGCGACGCCGGCAAAACGCTCGGCAGCGCCATGGAGAAGGCGCCCATTCTCGCGCCAAAGCACGAGCTTTTGGATGTCAGATGCCCGAATTCTGACATTGCACCGGATTGTGTACGAAATTCCCTGGACGGTTGGTTCAGTGAACCGCGAGTCGAACCGCGCAAGCCATCGCTCTGTCTCTTATTACGGAATTCGTCGAGAATGTCACCTTCGAAAAAACTAAAGCGACTACCTATTTTTTCTCGACGTCTTCCGTAACAATGCCTGAGAGTACAGGCTGTCCTATAGGATACTACGAGCCTCCGCATTGC
>JAADVP010000534.1:0-19399 GCA_023335675.1 Globisporangium solare | reverse complement strand
AGCTGAAATTGACACACAAGATTGTTCCTGTAGCATTCTACAACATAACAAAAAAATAGCTTCGCAGAGTAAAAATTCTAGAAAAAATCCAATATCTCGAGGAAAAACCGGTGTCCTTAAGATTATGGCGCGCACCTTATATGTTAATAGCCTTTCCCGAATACAAGTCCTCTCTGTTCCAAAGAGAGAGCACTAAAAACAAAAGGCCGACTCTTATTCGGGCATATCCGTTATTTATCACATTAGCAGGTCGTTTCCCATTATAAAGTTAGCAAAAAACAGCATGCGTCACTTCAACGTCATATGGATGCTGTTGCGACGAAGGCGGCGCCGCGTCGCGCGCAGCAAACGGCGGATACTCATTCATTCACGCAGCAGAGACACGCACGGGTGCGGTGGCTTTGCTGCCCACACCCGCCACGCGCCTATGACGGTGCGACGGCGAACGGTGCGTTAGTGCGCTGTGTGTGGCGGCGCCTCATTGCGCTTATTTCGGAACTCTTGACACGACGCGGAGCCGTGACGATTCTGCGGATGCAGGACCTCGTCACCGCGGGTGGGCACGCTGACGCCGCAGGCGGCGGCGGCGATCGAGGCGCTGACGCCAGCACGAGTTCAGCTGCCGCGAGTGCGCGCTTGCCGCCGTTGGCCGACCACGTTGCGCAAAGAACGCCAACGGCGGCGTTCCGAGACGCGTGGCCGCCGCTTCATGCACGTCGCGAGCAGGACGAAGGGAAAAGCGCAGCAGCGCTCAGTCGAAGCGACCGCCGCGCGCGCAAACGCGTGCTGGAGCGCCATCTGCCATTTGACGATCACGACAGTCTCGACGCTGGCGTCGACGACGAGCCTTCTGCGAAAGCCGCGCATTTCGACAGCGACGCGTCATGGCCGTCGACCACGCTCACGTCCGGACTCGCGGTGCTGAGCGCGCAGGCGTGCAATTCAGCTCCATCAAGCGCGGACGTGGCGCCGTCGCCCGTGGAAGCCGATGGCACAAGACGACGCCAGCAGCTGAAAGAGGCCTCGCAGCGGTGCCGCAAGCGCCAGAAGCACGAAAGCTTGGCGTACACGACGGAAATCAACCGTCTGCGTCAGGAAATCGCACTGCTGCGGTCGAAGTTTGAGGCTCCGGCGCTGCCGTCGATCGAGGAAAACCGAAGCGCGAGCCACCACCGGTTCCAGATGAAGCGCCACCTGGGCTTCTTGAAGAAGAAGCTGAGCGACCACCACTGCTGGCTGCAGAGCATCCGAAGTCTCTTGGCATCGGCGCCGTTATTTGACTTTGCGGTCCACTTGGCCAAGGACGCGCACCGATCTTCCTCGCAGAGTGCGGCACCGCCGTCGTCAATGCTGCCGCCTGATTTCAAGTACTTGAACGAATGGCGCGAGGATTGCGAGCAGCAAAAGTATTCGCGTGTGCTCATGGCGCAGTGTGTCAAGGATGCCGTGCGCGCGTCGTCGCAGAATACCTCCAACTTGCTCAAGCAATTCACGAGTCAAGATGCTCACTTCCAGCGAAACTTTGTCTCGCGCGGGTGGACGATCAGCACGAGCGCCAAGAACGAACTGCTTGCGTTCCGGTGCCAACGGCAATTCCCACACGGCGTGTCTGCAAAGGACGTGGCGTTTAAACTCTGGCACTCGATCCAGCGAGACGACATCTTGCGCACGTTTGTGCCGATCGTGCAAGGCTCGATTCTGGTCCATGAAAGCGGCACGTGCTCCATCTCACGGCGCCTGATCCAGCCCACGCCCCACGAGCCGCAGCAGACGAGCGTGACGGTCGAATCGATCGCGTTTGTCGATGGCTACAACACCGAAGCCTGGCAAATCTCTATCCAGACGATCGAGGACCATTACCTCTGCTTGCTCGCGGCCGAGAAAGCGGACGAACCGGCATCTCCCATGATCTCACCTGCGTCTGTGCGCGCGCAGACGTCGGCCGACACGGAGCAGCCATCCAGCAGCAAGTTCAAGCATAACAACCAATTCGTGATCGCAGCGCAGATCCTGCAGAATCAGCATGGCGCCAGCGTGGAGCTTGCTGGGTGCACTCAGCACGACGTACCACCAGCGCACCCAGACGAAGATGCGTCGTTGGACTTACTGCGCTATTTTGCCTCTCTTTTGCCGGTGTACGAAGAGCTGCATCTCACGCAAGGCGGAAGCGCCTAGGCTGGGAACCTGGAGCATCAGCATGCATGCAACAACTGCGGGTTGCCGAAGGTGTTGAACAGATTGATTCTTTCTCTTTCTACTCTAATGCATAGATGAAGAGCTGACTGCACAATTGCTGCTTTGTCTTTGTCGTGTACTCGTCCACACGGTATCAACAGTCAGGCTGTGGCTTGGTTAGGTCTATGCCAGCTAATCCGTTTCTGCGCGCGATTTCGTTTTCCTTGATTTCGCTTGCGAAGGCGATGGGGACGGCGTCACACTGTTGTCTTCGTCCTCTTCCCAGAACGCCGGCGCTGGCGGCGTTGCCGACGAGCTGAGCGGCGAGAGCAGTGGCGCGACCATCTTTTCCGTTGATCTGGCGAGCTTTTGTGCCATCCAAGCCAAGATGACGTGCATGATGTCGTGATGCTGCTCGCTCAAGTCGACTAAATCTTTTGTTGGGATCTCGAACAGTGTCACGCGTCCGATAGCGGATGCATGGCCATGAAGCGTTGTGTTCGGAACGAATGACTACATACATCACAATAGCACAAGCTCGTGATACAGTCACAATCACAAACAAAATGCGCATACCATCGTACCTCTTCGCCAAAGCAATCGCCATCGCGCAATTCCACGCCTGTGCTTCCGTCCGCATGCGGCGAGGATTGCCCCGTGATCGAGATCGTGCCGTCGATAATCACGTAGGTCGACTCGGCCGCGGTGCCATCGACGTACAGTGTATCCCCATGGTCGAGCGAGATCACGCGAGACAGTTGTGCTACCAACGACACCTTGTCATCGTCCAGATTCTTCATGAGCTGGGAGCCCTTTAAGTGGATGCACTTCTCAAAGTTCGTGTAATCGGAGCTGTCCGTAAGGCCAAACACACCACGAGAGGGCACTTCAATGTCCGAGTGGCTTTTCATGAACCCAACAGACGGATTTCCTTGGAAACTCCGGTTTCGAGCACGTAAACTCGGTGCAGATTTCGGGGCACCACGCTCCAAGGAGCGAGAGCGTCCAATGTTGTACAGAAACGACGTAGCTGCTCGATCCACGGACAGCACCGCTTTCAAGTTCGACGTGAGATGTTCCGTGGCTTTCAGCATCCGATCGTCTCCGCTCTCTGAATTTGGAGACACTGCAGACACGTTCATCGACAATGTGCGGTCGCGACGGGGTAGACTTCCAGACTCTGCGATCGCATGGAGTGGCTGCATTTTTATGGACAGCAAAATATGAACAACAAAATTATGTCAGGGAATTGGAAACGAGTACACTACAAGGCAGTAGTGCATGACACTTCACCTCAAAGTAGAGCCATAGCAGCGACGACGCAACGGCATTCAACACTCCTCGTGATACGCGGGGCGTCTCCTTCATCAATGCATCTAAATCATCTCGCGATACGCTCAAGAGGATGCAATCGGTGAGCGCGGTTGCCGTTGCAACGTGCTTCCCAGCGTGGAGGTTGTGCATCAGGAGTGCGGCTTGTCCGATGCATGCGCCATACCCCAGCTCAGCAAGCACGCGACGCTCTTTGTGCAATTGGACGCTTCCGGACGCGACTACGTACATCGCCGTTGCTGACATACCAAATCAGATTCAAGGGATCACACATTCAGTGATAAAGAGTTTGCGTCTTGTCACCAATCGGTGTTTGAGTTCGAGGTGCACAGTCTCACCCAGACCACCCTCTACTGCAAATGTGCTTCCCGCACAGACTTGGATCGGCACGAAATGATGCGAAAGCACGCGCAAGATACTAATCGCACACACGTCTTCGAAAAGCGACGAGTACCGCAAGCAATTCGAGATCTGCAGGAACAAATTGTTAGTCTGGGAGGGCACGAGATGTATGGGAATAACTGCCGAACGTACAGCGATTCTGGAAATCAAGGGAGACTCGCACTCTGTAATCGTTGGAACGGCATCGTACGAGAGCACTTCTGACCGACTAAAGCGTATACACACGGCGTCATATGAGTAGGGCAACGCAACCGCACGAGAAGATCGATAATCGCCTTCCGTACTTGTGATAAGTCTCAACGAGCAGCTCTTTGGTTAGCTCGTTGGTCATCAATTGGGGTAAAATCTTCGATTCAAACTCGCTCTTCAAGTCTTTATCGAGCGACTCGGTGTGGTCGGCTGCAATGTGCAAGAAATATTGTAGCGCAAGGGACGAAAGCTCTAGATCTGGCGTTTGGTTCTCCAGCACATCCAGTAGAACGTCAACACCGTCTTTCCCGGCAAAACGATCAGCCGTCTCTCGGGTTATCTACAGAACATGTCAGCACAGCAAAGTCCCGATACGTCGTGAGTATACGCATGCCAAATTTGAAAACAAACCAAAGAAAAGTGGCACCTTGGCAGTCGCCTTGGTGGACGAGTTGTGAGGAAACAGCAGCGGTAGCACCAAATTTTTGTACGACGTTGGAAGCAAGTTCTCCAGCACTTCCTGCTCAAAACAAGGCACAAGTTATCAGCATGGTTCAACATCACTCTATGCTAATTCAAATAGTTTTTTCTTTCACGTACCTGAATGGCAGAAAGCACTTGTGGACCATCCGAGCGCAACCCTTCAAGAATGACAGCGACATTGAATTCTTTTGGAAAACCCATGGAGAGGAGCTTCAGCAGCATGCGCAGTGTATCGTGTAGACTGTGCTCGACATGCTGCAACAGGAGGGGCGACGTTTCTTCGATGTTGGTCGCTGTGCGTGGACAGATCCGATGGAATAGCTGCAGGACGTGGCGCATTTCGTACGCTTGTCGAATTTTAATATCCAGCGCAAGGTGAAGCGGATTCATCATTTGCAAGTATGTCTGCATGGTCTTCTCGTTGGTCGTCTTTACCTACCACATTCATATTTCATCCCACAAGCGTAAATAGTTAGCGAGGCCGGCAATATCGAAGAGACCACAATGATATGCAGACATAGATTTACTCACCAGCGTCAGCAACGAATCCACCACGAGTTCCTCTAAGAAGGCATCTTTACCAAACAAACGGTGCAGAGTGTCCATCGTGGCAGTGTCTCCATGGTCACTCGAGTCACTCCGCAGCGCCATCGGAGAGTCGATGGTGAGTGTGTCGATCAACGAGAGCAACAGTCCAAGTTTGTCCTCCAGCGGGAAATGACTCATCTCGAGAACCTTGAGTGCGCCAGAAAGCGCCTCGCGCTTATGCTCCATACTGTTTTTCCTCTTGGGGATACTTGCAAGCGCCGCTTGCTCGTGATCTCGGACAGCAGACTCGATGTATTGGGAAAGTGTCGCCCATAGTGCTGCTGGTTCAAACCATTTCAATGCTGCAACGACCTGGGGCCGCAACGTCGAGTGTGAAAGGTGCTTGACAAGCGCCGGGATCAACATCCGCGAGTTGCGAGCACTCTGAGAGCAGCATTCGACGGCAGCTTGTACGATTTGCGGGGACGAATGGTGCAGCAAGTAGACCAAAAAGCCATCGCCCAAGAGCTCAGGCAGCTCTTTTCCAACGATCTTGAGACACACAACGCGCGATTCTAGTGCTTTTTCTTCGTGTAAGAGTCGCTGGAGGATCACGTTGGCTTCTTCATCCATCCAGTCCGAGAGACGAAGCAATGCGACCGCAGCGCACACGACCACAGATTTGTCTTCATCCGCACTTTGCACCAGTTTGCTCAACATCTGTGAACACTTTTCAGCGTCAGCATTGAATTTCTCGTACCCGCTTGCGAGAATCGCTGCGACTCGTAACTGGCGAGGTACAGCAAGCGACTTGTCCTGGATCATCATCATCAAATCCATCGTGTTGAAAATACCAGATGGAAACGTGCTCGGATCTGGAAGCAGGTATGACTCTTGTGCCGAGAGCACGAATTGGCGCTTCGCAGCTGTGTGCAAGCTAAGCAAGCGGAGCTTCGTATGCAAAGGTGTGATGGAGATATCGCGGTGCTTCTTGTAAAACAGCGCGCGCAATTCCTATCCCAGTTTGAGAAGCACATTAGTAACCCCATTGAGAATGAGTATGTCAGGTTCGCAGCGAAGAAGGGTACACTTACTTGTGAGAAAAGTCCAATGTGCTCGTGAGTTAGGGAGCTGAGCACGTAGTTCACTTGGTTTTGGGCACCCGAGACGAGTGTTTCTTTCACCAGCACGATCTATGGTGCACGCAACGAGGAAAGCACAATGCGTTAGACTCAAGCCAAAAGTTACCGCACGACCACTGGACCTACCTGGTCGGGCGTGAAATCGACAAGCGGCGACGTCAAGTCGAGGTATCCTTGACGCAGCGACGCGTAGAACTCGGACGCGTACGATTGACGAGCAGCCAGCGCATCGATGAACCATGCAACGGCAGCGACGCTCAAGATGATACTGACAACATGGACGCATACAATGTGAGGAATTGATGCCGCTCGATAAACCATAGCTAGCAGATTCACATACCTCACTGATGACGCGCCGATGAAACGCTCCACGACTTCAGCTGTCAAAATCATGGAGAACACCGCCCCGAAGATCCGAGACAAGGACCGGAAGGGGCCACACACAAAACTCTTGAACCGCGATCGCTCACTGGCGTTGAATGGCAACCAGAGCAGTTCGCGCGCAGGGTTGAAGACCGCGAGCGAGATGGCGTTGTACAACGCGCGCGTGAACACCAGCGAATGCACCGACTGTTTCACGATGAGAGAAAAATGTCAGTCTCTAAAGCCAACAACATCATGCCCTTCTTTCAACTTACATTGGACGCGTAGGTCGATGTGCCAAACAGGAACACAGAGATCGGGAGCATGCTGATGCCGTACATGACGCCAAAGCGCGTGAAAAACGGCCCCGAGGCGAGTTGCATCGGGATCATGAGGAAGCTCTGCACGGCGTTGATCTCCGTCAGCGACGTCTTCACGGCGTCCTCGTCCTGCAGCGAAAGCACCGACAGCGTCGTGTTGTCGACGAGCACGCGCACAATGGTCGCGAGCATATCAAAAAAGCAAATGTGCTTGAGATAGTTGCGCGTCTGGATCTCCGAGATGATCGCCGCCGAAGACGAGGGCGACGGAGCTCCACGGGCGTTCGTTTCGCTGCCAGATTTGCTGCGTGGCATAGAGCTGCTTGAGCGCTTGCCAGGCTTCGCGGTTTCGTTGCCTGTGGGCGTTGGCGCGAATTGCTCGGCCGAGACATACAGCACGCCGGCCACGAGCAACTGCAGACACGCGCCGATGATGAGGTTCGACTCGGTCGGGAGCGCGTGCTTGTGAATTGCCGGCAACACGATGAAACTCGCCATCAGGCTGCCGAACGTCGTGCCAAACGTGATGAACCTGAGTACCACACACACGCACACAGACAACAACGTGAGAAAAAGCCACTGTACAAATACCCAACAGAGCGCACGCCAGTGCAGTGTAACGTTACCCAAAGTATTTCTTGGACTGCGAGACGTCAAATGCCTTGGCGCAGAGGTCCCAGAACTGCTGGTTCAGCAGCTGCGCCGAGATCTCGAGCCACATGTAGATCAGGACCGAGAGGCCGCGCGCGAGCACGGGGAGCGCGAGCGACACGACGGCAAGCGCCAAGAGCCCGAGCGCCAGCGCGGCCGGGCAGATCGCGTAGAGAACACCCGCGGGCGTGTGGCGCTGCGCGAGCGCCGCGAGCATCTGGCTCGCCGCCGTGAGCGCATACGCCGTGGTGAAGGACAGCAACAGCGTGAGCGCCGCGATGCTGGACGCCGTGTAGCTGCGCAGGAAGATCGTGTCGCGCGAGATGTTGCCGAGCACCGACACGCAGCACTGCAGCGTGAACACGGCGCCGAAGAACGCCACGCGCGCGAGAATCCCCATGCGGTCCAATCGGGCGTTGCGGGGCGGACTTCAAGACTGCGCGACAACAATGCACAATGCACTGAACGCACAATGCAGGGGGGGTCTATTATTGTGCTATACCAGCAAACCTGCAGCAGCAATGCAAAATGCAATGCAGCATTGCATTTTGCATTGCTGCTGCATTGGGGGAGGAGAAATATCAAATTAGCGAACACTCTCCGTACTTGTTTAACATCAATTGCTAGAAACTGTACTGTACGTCGTTAGTTTTTGGCGCCAAAAAAGCCGAACAAGATCGGGATGGCGCTTGTGGCGGAGATCGAGCAGCTCCTCGCGGCGTTGCGTGCGCGTGTGCGGGATGGCGACGCCGTCCACGCGCAGATAGAGATGCAGGCGCTGGACGAGATGCGGCACAAGATTCTCCGGAGGTGCGAGTCGGACCGTGATCCGCGCTGGCTGTTGGCACATTGTCACGTCGCGGAGAACATCGTGTGGCGTCGCGTTGTGTCGACGCCGTTTCAATGGAACCGGAAGCGATCGTCACTTGGGGTGAACGATCCAGCGGAGGTCGACAACAAGTGCGCTGTTGTGTTGGAGACTGCGGTGCTGAGTGCATTCTATACACAACAGCGGGTGGTGAAACAAGTGCAGTCGGTGAGTGCACACGACACGACGATGGAGGACGTCAACGAAGCGAATGCGTTCGGACATGACCAACTTCAACTCCAAGGAGCGGACAGGGCGATGCGCTATAGACGCGTGATCAGCGCGTATTCGAGTGTATGTGAGTGCGCGTGGTCGCTCTTCCGTGCGGTCGATGATGATGACGATCCTGGAGACGGCATGGGCGTCGCAGCCGATATCATGAGCCGCTTTGGGATATTGCTGGCGGTCTGCTGGCTTACGACAGGCGGCGCCGACGCACTACCGCGGTCGATTGATCTGCTCTCGGTTGTCGCCAAGCAATGCGGAAAGCACCGCGAAACGCGGCGCCATGGGAAACCAGCGTTGTTTCTGCTGGGCATGCTCTATTTGGTAGAGAAGCGAGATTACGAACAAGCGCTGACTCACTTTCGCGACGCTGCTATGCTGGATAGTTTATCGCTTTCCAGAGACATCGGTGCCCACGAAAGCGACGGCATGTTCCACTACTGGTTTGCAGTCGCGTTGTTCAAGAACGGCTGCCTCAGCGAAGCCACGACCCAGCTCCAGTGCTGCCTTCGATGCAACTACGTGCCTGTCTCGAGCCTTAATCTGTCGTCGTTCCTGCACGCTTCGGACAACGACTTTCATGCAGCAGCGTTGGATCTGCAGCGCGCGCTGGAGCTGGACTTCCTCGAATCTGTGTCCATGTTCAACTACGCTGTTCTGCTCGGAGAGATGCGCAATTTCGTGGCGCAGCAACAGATGCTTGAGTACTACGAGGAGGCTGTGCATCCCGATGGCGACGTCGCGCGCGAGAAGACAAAGAGAAGCAGAAGCGGGACGCCACGCTCCAGGGATTTAAGCAAAAGTGGTGGAACTGCGTCGTGGTCCCTCTTCTCTGAACCTCGGCTTGCAGCACTCTTCGTTCCACACAATGCTGGAGTCACGCGTCAAGCGGTCAGCAGCCAAATGGCATACACGACGTTGGAAAACGGTAAGCGCAGCAGCGATGTGTTCAATGCAAACGTGTTTGCCCGTATGATTGACGTTAAAGTGTGCTTCAAATGGCGGACTTGGTAGGTGATTGGCAGCGCTCGAAGCAGTACTTTGAAGAATTGCTAGCAACATATAGCTCAGCACCTACTGCGCAGGCTTGCTTGACCTCTCGTGGTTGCTTGCGATGCTTGGGTCTCACCATTTGCTCTTGCTTTGGGCAGTTCTTGCAAGTCTCTCGGGACTACATCTACGTGCTTTTACAGGTACGAATCATCTCTGGTTTGTCTGATTTCTCGAGATTTTGCACGCTGAAACAACTGAGTTAACACATTTTGTGCTTTTTTTGCCGCCAGAGCAACCTCCCATCCACTGCACTCGAAAAGTGCGAGCATGTGCTTGCGTCCTTGAGAACGAGTGTTGACGACGAAGCAGAGTATCTGGTGGTCTACTTGTACAAAGCGGATGCGCTGCTGAGTCTTGAACGCGTGCGCGAGTGCCACGAGTACCTCACGCAGACCGTCGAGCCAAAGATTTCGAACCGGGTGCTCTTGCTGAAGCAGCAGCCCCACTCCAGCAACAACGAAGAGCGTTTGGCGTCGGACGAGATCGAGGCGTGCCACATTCAACTTTTGAACAATCTTGCGGTCTCGACCGCATGCCAAGACGGCGTCGACGCAGCGATCTCGATCCTTCGACGCGGCGTGGATCAGTATCCGCACGCGCTCAGCCTGAAGTTCAATCTGGTGCTACTGCTTTGGCGCAGTGACGAAAGGAAAGACGCAGCGTGCTCGATCTGGCTGGAAGCGCGAGGATCGTGCCTTCACATGGATGTGGGCGACATGGGCGACGATCAGAAGGCCCGGGAAATGGTGACTGCCGCCGAAGACGCCGCTATTATGGCAGCGACTCGCGCGTCAACACACATCTCGGAGCATGTTCAGCGCGGAGAGCTGACTGGCGATGTGGACGACAACGATGGTCTTTCCAGCCAGCAGTTGCTGTACCTAGATGCCCTGGTGCTCAATTACTGGGGGAAGGTCCACAGCGCGAGTGCGATCGAGATGTCTGTCAGGTACGTGCAGTACCTCGACAGTCTCTCGACAGCGTCAGTGGCAAAAGAGCAAGGCCGACCAGAAAATGGATCAAGCAATGCGTCTGCAAAGACGACATGAGCCAGTTACAAGTGGAGTGCGGAAGCATCTCGGTTTTTTAGTTGACATTTCCTCGCACACGGTCCCATAGAAGTGAGAGCGGGAAAGCAGACGATGGGTTTAGTTGACGAGCAAGCAATCGTTATTCGCGCTGCCTCCACGAGCGCTGCAACGTGGGAGAAGACGAATCGCTCAGCTAACAGTGCACATTGGCGCTCGGGTCCCCCCCAGGCCCCTCAAAATCGAGTCGGCAAGAAGCCCAAGCATCAAGGTCAACGCAACATCGCATTCTTTTCCCCCCCTCTGCACATGTCTACACAGTATAAATAGTCCGTTTGCAGATTGAGAGGAGGCTTTTGCTTGGTTACAAGACGATGGAGACAACGACGACCAAGCCTGGCGGGGACTCGGATGCAAATCACGTCGACCACGTTGATAAATGGTGGACCGCGCTGTCGCGCCTCGTCGCCGTGCAGCTCTGCTGCAGTTTGCTGATGCAGCTCTCGTACGTCGCGTTCTCAGCGTACAACTTTGCGCTCGCGTTGTGGTGCCTCGTGTGCTGTGCGCCGAAGTGGGTGGCCAAGAATCCACGACTGCTCCCATTGCACGTACTCGCCATGGGCGTCTCGATCGTCACGGACGTGATCTGGATGAGTCTCTGGGTCTCGGGCCGCGTGTTCTACGACCAGTTTTGCGGCCAGAACGGCGTGTCCATCGTGAGCTGCGGCGGCGCCACAGACTACTACCTAGGCTGCGAAACGAACCGATTCGCGCTGTTCACGCTGATTTTGGATGACCTCGCAAAGGCGACGTCGATGATCGCGATGTATCGCATCCATGCTCTACCTAAACGGCAGGATCCCGATCCGCACAACCAGCAGCATCACCACCACTACCATCGTGCACCAGCAGCACAAAACAACTCGCGCGCGTCGAGCGAAGTGCAGCAAATGCCGACTGGAACCCGCACCCCGCCTCGTTCCGAGGCGTAATATGCGTAGAAAGAGACAAATGAATAACAAAAAAACGCAGAGAGTTCTCCCATTTGCGCAAAATCGTTGCTCTCGCTCTCGGTTGCTATATCTACCACTCCCACGCGTCTTCGTCCTTGACTTCTTCGGCGCGAGACGTTGTTGGCCACGGCGCAGCAGCGACGTCTGATCCTTCGCCGAGTGGGAGCTCTTCGGGGATCTCACTACCGACAACGTCACTTTGAGGCGTCTGCTTGATCGAGCGCACAAGCTGCGTCGATGCGTTTTCTTCATGAGGCATCGTTCCTCCCTGCGAGGTTCTGTGTCCCCCCACTGAGCGCTTTCTCCCGCTGTTGCTCCTTGTTCGTCTTGCACAAGCGATGTTGGGACGGATCCTGCAGTCGATCGTCCGGGATGAGCGACACGAGTCCGTGGTCGCCACACATGAGTACGAGCGCCTCCATCGAGAGCGCGAATGATTGGTCCGCGCCGCCCATGAGCGCCTCGCGGAACATACGCAGGATGCGGCGGTCGCTGAAATGGGGCACACGCGTGAGGACAATCGCCTTGAATTCTGTAAACGACAGCACGCAATCGTGGTTCGTATCGCCCTGGAAAAGAAAAACAAAAACAGCAGGGAAATAGGCGTGAGAGGGTTGCCACGCACTAGAAAGCACACCAGCAAGTTTCACACAAGCGCACAGCGTCAAAGAGCACGACGAGGTCCTTTGCCATGACCTCCTGCCGGTGCTCGAGGGCGTCCACCAGCAGTACGAGCACTTTGTGCACGTCGGCGACAATCCGCGGCTGCACAATCCGAGGATCGTCTCATCCAGCGTTGTTGCCACTGGTGCCGGCGTTTGTGAGCATCGCGCGCCGCATTTCCGCGCGCACCGCGAGGCGGTTGCCAAAGACCTCGGCGAGCGCTCCGCCCATGTATATCGCCGTGCTGTGCTCGACCTCGCGGCAGTAGCCCACGACCGGGTCTTCCGACAGGTACGCGATGAACCACTTGAGCACGTAGATCGCGTGGTCGAGCGTCACCCACTTCTTCGTTGGCTCAGCCTGCAGCACATGCGGATCTGGCGACTCCTTGAGGCCGCTGGCTGCAGCTTCGTGCTGTTTGCGCGCTTTTGCCGCCGTGATCGGGACTGGCGGTGATGGCCGCAGTAAATAGTATCGCGCCGTGAGAAATACGTGCAGGAAGCTGAGGCTCAGGTGCCCGTTGCGTTTGTCCACCTGTGGTGCGTCTGTAGCGTGCTGCGGCCCAGATGGCGGTTGCCCCTGTTCAGATTCGCGGTCGCGGAGCAGATTGAGGAACCACGCAAAGAGTTTGATGTGGGACGAGCGCCGGTAGCAGTTTTCCACCGAGACAAGCAAGCGGTAGAGCGCGATCTCGGCGCATTGCCGCAGCCCGTGGGCCTTGAGAAAGAACTCGCAGATGAACTTGGGCTAGCGAGGCGGCAGGACAAATAAGCAGAAGTCCGACGTTCCAAGCTCGAAGCGAGACAAACGTACGAATTCTCCGCGCGCGGCGCCGTCCGAGGCGTCGGCTTGGTCGGACGCAAACTTGTCGTCGTAGATCTCTTCGATTTGCGGGATCACGTGCTCCAGCGGGTAGAATGGGAACGCCATGGCCGATTTCGGCAGATTCGACAGGAAAAGCATGATTGGCGGCGGCAACTGCCTGCAAACACAGAGTTACGATGAGTTTTTTGAACCGCCGAGAGCCAACGCATAGTGCAGATTACGTGAAGGCCGGTAATGTAAAGTGGCTGACCAGTGCTGCTCGATCCGCCCAATGCGCTTCTTTTCCTGCCGCTCAACTGACCACAATTCGACAAACTACATGGAAAGCGTGCAATAAAAAAAATGGGACAGTGTTCCGTTGGAACTCAAGGGACTTCGCAACAACCTGCACGAGTTGGTACCTCCTGCTCGTCGGCACGCGACAGCGCCCGATTGTCGCCGCCAAAGCGATTGCTCGCGTCGGCAACGGTGGGCTTGCCGCGGCAGTTCCAACACGCCACAAACGCATGGAACCGGCGCCACATCATCTTGTGACGCGCGCTTTTCGAGACGTACCGTGGGATCCCGTCCTGCCAGGAAACAAAGGACAGAGTTTTTCGAATATGGGCTACTTTCGCCAAAGAAACAATTCCAAGGCGCGGCTGTGCACTGCTGCGTACCTGCACGTCCCGTAGGCCGTCACCGTCGACCTCGGTTTGTGTCAAGGCGGTCTCGAAAAGTACGGGCGGCAGCTGCACCGAGAGCTCCCGGATCGCGGTATCCTGCTTCACGATCAGCGCGTCTTTCTCGCGGATAGAAGCTCTAGCAACTCACCAAACGCTCCCGTTAGAAGTGCATCGGTCATTTCACGACTCACGCGGTCTCTCGACCTACTTCATCTCGTCCACGAGACGCTTATGCTGGTCTCGCATCTGTTTGCAGCAGCAGCACAAGAGCACATTTAAGCGACACGTTCACATGACGAGAGTGCAAAAGCCCGCTGCACCCGTACCAGGTCGTGTTGCTGACACTCATAGACGAGAATCTCGTCATATCTCCTCTGTCAACACCAAAAAGCAGCCCATTCAAGCCCTTAAGCACGGAGCAGACTCATGCCACAGCACCAGCATCACTTGCACACCTGAAGCCGCTCGAGATCCCCTTGCAAACTGCGCTTGCGGGCACGCAGTTCGTCTTCGATGCGAGTCAGTTCGCGCACGTGGCGCTCCAAGTCGCGCTGGTCTGAGAGCTCGGCAGTCGCTTCATCGAGCTGCTTCTCGAGGTCGTGGATCTGGATCTGCTGCGTTTTCAGCACGGTCGCGTTGCCTGCGAGTAGTTTCTGGAGCTTTTCGCACTCGACGGTCTTCCACGCGTGAAGATCTTTCCAGTGCGCGATTGATGCCTTGTCAACGGCGCGCTCGCCTTCGCGTTCCTACGAGCGAAAATTGAGATCCCGGCGCGCCATTGCTACGTTCTGATACACCGCTTGCTTCCTACCTGCTCGCACTCCCAATACATGCGCAGCGAGATCTCCGTGAGCTTCTCAGAGGGCTTGAGGTAGCTCTCTTCGATGCGGAACAGCGCGTGGCCGAGCTCCTTGCGGTGGCCCATCGTGTCGCGCGCGACGTCTTTGAATTGCGTCGACAGTGTCTACATGAGGAGGACACGTGGAGGACACACACACAGCTACGTGTTCTTGGTTGACCAAAGCTCCGCAAAATGCATCGTCAACGCGCTGCAGTAAACGTACCCGAATGGTGGCGATGACGTGGAGGATCTCGGGGTCGCGCTGAACGCGCTCGATCTCGTGCTTCTGCGCTGTCGGGTCGCACTGGAGCCCGGCTTTCGGCAGGTATCGCCCCGCGGTGCGGTGGCAGAGCGCGCTCGAGTACGCGAACAGCTCGGTGTTTTCAGGGTCGTCGAGCCGCTCCAGGTACGCGTTGGTCATTGGCTGCTGCTTGACGCCGTCGCGCTGATTCTTCTCGGCGCGCTTGCCAGCAAATGCATTCGTCGCCGTCACAGAGGACGGTGCGAACGGCACCTGACGGATTGGCGACAGTGGCAGCTGCTGAGTCGCGCCCACGGAGCTGCTCTGGTTCTTCTTCTTTGCTCTGGCGCGTGGCGCATCGACGCTGTTTGCGTCGCTGGCGAGCAGGTTCGTGATGTCGAAGCGCGGCACCGAAGCCGAAGGGGAAAGCGCCACGGACGACGGCGCGGACTCGAGCAGCGCCGCCGCCGAGATGCTCCCGCTGAGCGCCTTGCGGCTCGCACTGGTGGTTTCGCTGCTCGCGTGCATGAAGTGCTGCTACGCTATGGACACAGCGCCAGGGAAGCGCTCCATGACGCTTTATGATACAATTCTCATCCAAGTTGGGTTTTCAAAATTTGAACATAGATTTGCGAAAGGTCGCGGTTTGTCTATTTCAGAATGTGCACAAATCCAAGACACGCCAAAAGTGAATACAAGAAAGGACTGACTGCTATTCGAGATTAGGACACATCTCATGGCAGTTGGGTATGAGCAATAGAAAAACAAGTGCGCGAATAGGAGCGAGAGAAGGGAGCGCAAGACAGCGAATGGCTACGACTACAGAGGCTTCTTCGAGTATTCTTTGCGCGCGTACGGCGGGTCTCCACGCGCTGCGCCGCTGCCTCCAGCTGCGGCTGGCGCTGTGGAGCTCTGCAGATCCTTGAGATCTTCTTGTAGCGCGTGCAGCTTGTCGTCCGCCGAATCGAGTCCGAACGCCTTCACGAGCGAGTCGCGCAGCGCCTCTCTTCCGTCAACGAGTCCGCTGGCACCTGCGCTAGCAGCATTCGGGTTGCCGCGCGCGGACGACAGCGACTGCGTCAAGACGCTCGCGCTCTGCTCGTGCCGGACTGCAAAGTACGCGACGCCGCCTGCGAGGACGGCCAGCGCCGCGAGCCCAGCAGCGATGATGTACTGGGTCTTGATGGACGGACTACGTCGCGGCGGCCGCTCGCGCGCCTCCACGCGCAGCGCGACGGCAAAGTCGTTCGGGTAGAGGGAATCGGACTCGCACGGCGTCGATGACAGCGTCAGCGCCATCATTCTTCTTTCAGAAGAGGCGGCGATCAAATGCGGTTGTGCGGCGCGAGAGACCTGTCGGAGATGCTACAGCTGTCGCGCGCGCACGTTTCGGCGACGGCCATGGGGGGGGGGGAACAGGACAAGGGGCCACGCGCAACACGCACAAATGCGCAAAGAGCGCATCGGCCGTTCGGGCATGTGGCCTTTTCACGACCTTTCATGGCGCTCAGGAGATCTTTGTGTATTTTCGTAGAATCCCATATCTTACAATTCGACTGTTTGTCAACGAGCAACTCGAACTTAAGTGGATTGTGCGGGAACCCCTCCGTTGGCAGCTCAGAGAGTTGCAAGGTGAGAGGGAAACACCAGCAAAATGCGGGCTTGACAAGCCGAGAGAACATGCGGGACGCCGCCCTGAAGGACGCGCCTCACGGAATGCGGCGTGACGCACCCAAGCGTGTACGTGTGTGTGCGTGTGCGTGTGCGTCTGCGCTTGCATCTGTGCGAGGCGCGTCTGCTTGAATATGATTATTGTTGCGTGGAAGTACAGCTTGTGGCGTGGTGACAGAGAAGGAAAGAAGAAAAAAAAAAGCGAAAGATATCACGGGCGTATGGCGGATCAGCGCCCAGATGACACGCGCAAATGGACGGCTGCGGACAGCGCGCGCAGCGCGACGTAAAAAGAAAAAGAAAAAACAGTCGGCGCGTGACGCTTCGGGAAGACGATCTTTTCATGTGTGTACGTTTTCACCGCGCGGGTGCTGGTGCACGCTGCGAGTAGACGCAACCCTCGTTAGCAGCGAGTATGGCTTCGCGCCTTTGGTGCTGGGGGGCTCTCTCTTTCGGTCGGAGATCCTCAGTGCGGCGGTGATGGTGGCTCATTGTTCAATCATCTCTGTCAGTGAAGCATCCATCTTCCCAAGAAGAGCGCGTGAACAGAAAACTCCCAAGCAAGTCAACGAGCTCAAGCGTACGAGTGTGTCCTAGCTGTCTGTCAAGAAGAAAACAAGTAATCTGTCAACATGAAGAGTCCAACTGCGTACGGAAGTGAAAACGAAGGGACGTCGTTCATTCGACGCATCGCGACACCAGATCGCGCTGGTTCGAGCCGCAAGCAAAAGAACCGCCTTGCTGTAGCCGGTGCCACCATCGGTCTCATCGCAGCGTCGGCTGTAGTCGGCTACACTGCTCTGCGCGAAGGCAGTGTGGGAGAAGTGTCCATCCCAACCGAGCAACTTGAGGCATCGACGCAGTCGGCGGCAGCCAACAACCAGTTTGTGACTCCGCTTGATGACTCGTTCTACCCTTCGCTGGGGCAGCTCGATGCTGACCAGGATGACGCCGTGAGCCAGACCGAGTACCTGAACTTCTTGGAGAAGAAGAAAGATGCCGACATTGCCGAAGTTGAGGCAGTGAACCTTCCCAAGGATATTGCCGACGACTTGATCGGCAAGATCAATGCGAATTTCGACGTTGATGGTCCTTGTGTTGTGCGCGCGATGCGAAGAGTACGTCACTCCCATGTTGCTGCTTCTGTATAAATGTTTGTCACTCACGTTCTTGTTTGTTTGTTTGCACTCCAGATCAAGGCTAACAACATGACGATTCGCGAAGAAAACCTCAAGCTTCTGTTTTACTTCTTGGACGAGTTCTGCCCAACTACTGCTGTTGATGTGAACCAAAAGTTGGTTGGTCAGCATAACGAGGAAGGACCAACTCAACCTCCTCTTGTTGTGGAGACTCCAAGCGGCCCTGAAGTGATCAACCTACCAGGCGTCGAAGAAGGCGATCCGTCAACGACTATCGTTATCGATACGCCATCTGGTCCAACCGAAGTCGAAATCCCAGTTGCGACGGATGACAACGTACCAACGGACAATATTGCCGTTGATACCCCATCTGGTCCTATGGTGATCGAAGTTCCAGCCGAGACTTCAGCTCCTGAAACAACTGTTGTTGTCGACACCCCGTCGGGCCCCGGGGTCATTGAACTTCCAGCCATTGAGGAGGACCAGCCAACGACGACCATCACGGTTGACACCCCGTCCGGTCCGACTGTTGTTGAAATCCCCGTTGTGACGGATGATGATACGCCAACAAAGGAGATCGTCGTGGACACCCCAAGTGGCCCAGTCGAGATTCAAGTCCCAGCCGAGACGGAAGCTCCTGAAACCACGGTGGTTGTCGACACGCCATCGGGTCCAGTGGCACTCGACCTCCCAGCCATCGAGGAGGACCAGCCGACGACGACTATCGTGATCGACACACCAACTGGCCCGACTGAAGTCGAGATTCCAGTTGTGACGGACGACAGCGTGCCGACCACTGATATTGTCGTTGGCACTCCATCTGGCCCAGTCGTGATTGAGGTGCCTATTGTCCCTGATACGCCAGTTGTCACCCCTGCGCCGGATAGCACCTGGATGACTAAGAAGCAATTCAAGCTGCAAATTGGATCGTACTTCGAGACTGAGGAGAAGAACCTTGAAATTGCTGTTGGAGAAGCACAGGCGAGAGAAAAGGATCTCACTGCCAAGATCAAGCTCCTTGACGATTGCATTGAGCAAGCTGCGAACAAGGTAAGCCGCAATTCCGTATGCGCGATGCATGCATTCGATGTCTAACACTCTGTTTTGTACTCTCGATTTATAGTTCGGATGGTACGGTGTGTACGAGCAAGCTCCACACTTTCAGAACGCGGTCATTTGGGTCGCCGAGGATTGCATGAAGGACGGCAACTAAGCGTTGCGCTCGACTGTGAAGTCCACTTTACTTGTAGTGGAACAAGATATTGTGACCAGTGCGATGCAGTCGTGACCACGCGACTGTCTCATCGACGAAGAAAACCTATTTGTGCTCTGCATCTCCAGTTGCATATTGCCTATTCACTCATTCATTCATGCTTGCATCCGTTGCATATCGATCGAAGGGAACCGTGTAGTTGGTTATTCATGTAATAAAACCAGTCATTACAGCGCGCGCCAAAAGTTTAAGAACAGGCAAAAAAGTCAAAAATGTATTTTTTTCCTCTAATTTTGCGAATGGGAGGCTGAAAAGTTGAGAGCGTAGAGAAGTTATGCGGGATATTCTTGTGCTGAATTTTCAGCGTCT
>JAADVP010000533.1:0-19444 GCA_023335675.1 Globisporangium solare | reverse complement strand
CCCCCCCCCCCCCCCTCCATGCTTGCAGAAATACCGTCGCGTGTCGCCATTCTTCATCCCTCGGATCCTCATTAACCTCGCCGCTGGGCACGTTAGCATTGAGCACGGACTCAAGGTGCGAGATCCGCTCGACAACAATTGATATGACGAAGTCAAATGCTAATGAGCTGACGTTCTTCTTTCATGCTTTGACTCATCGATACACTCTAGGGTCCAAATCATTCGTGTGTGACTGCGTGTGCGACTGGAAGCCACAGCATCGGTGATGCGTTCCGCTTCATCCGCCATGGCGACGCCGACGTCATGGTCGCGGGCGGGACGGAGGCCAGCATCAACGAGATCTCGATCTGTGGGTTCCTGCGGTCGCAAGCGCTTTCTACCAAGGTACGAGAGCGCTGCGGTAATTTTTGTTCATCTACAGTAGCGTTGCCTCATGCTTGTTTCACGCCTGCTGCCAATTAGTTCAATGACCGTCCAGCGGAAGCATCTCGCCCGTTCGACACCCAGCGTGACGGATTTGTCATGGGCGAGGGAGCTGGCATCGTGGTGCTGGAAGAATATGAGCACGCCAAGAAGCGTGGTGCTCGCATCTACGCCGAGGTTCGTGGCTATGGGCTCAGTGGAGACAGCCACCACATGACAGCCCCGCCAGAAAACGGCGACGGCGCACGACGGTACGCTTTGTCAAATAGCACGTTTCTTTTATCGTAAGTGACTGACTTTGTCGCTTCAAATTCGGTCGTTCAACTAGGGCGATGAAAGCTGCAATTGCGCAGTCGGGTCTTGCGCTCTCTGATATCGGATACATCAATGCGCATGCCACGTCAACGCCACTTGGGGATCGCGCGGAGAACTCAGCAGTGAAGGACCTGTTCGGCGACCATGCGCAGCATCTCGGCTTTTCGTCGACGAAGGTATTCGAAAGACTCTTGTCGATTCTGTATGCCGCATGTCCGTTATACTGACTTGTATGTGTGTGTGTACTCCATGTGCGTTTCATTTACGACTAGGGCGCCGTGGGCCACTTGCTCGGTGCTGCTGGCGCTGTCGAAGCCATCTTTGCGATCAAAGCACTTCACCACGTAAGCTGTCTGCATCATGTTCCATATGACTGCAATACTCTAATATGTGCTACGTTCTTGTAAACCATTTAGAATGTGATGCCACCGACTCTCAATCTTCACGAATCGACCGAGGAGTTCACGCTCAACTACGTGCCGAACCAGCCGCAAGAGAAAGAACTGCGCGCAGTCATGTCCAACTCATTCGGATTTGGTGGAACGAACTCGAGTCTTTGTTTCTCGAAGTAACCCACCACTGTTGAAGATCACAACGACTCGTTTGTTGATGTCTATTTCCGCGTGAAGCACATTCAGTGAATCATAAGTCGTCAACTTCGTGCTCCCTCTATGATTGAACTTGACACCCGGACGATAAAGGCGGAGGCTTTTCAGCAGAGTTGTACGCAGAATGCCGGGGATGTGGATCGGTTATTAAACCCCTGTAATCGATCGAGTTGGTGCGACTCTGACTGCGCGAATGCTGCATTGAGCCATAGCTACCACCTCGATATTCGTCCAGCTTCTTGCGGCACAACTGAAATAAGCACAAACCAATCAGTAAACAGGAATGAACGCATTAGCAAACCACTCACAGCAGACTTACCGAGACTTCTCGCTCCATCCTGGTTTTCTCTATAGTCAATCGCTCGATCGATGTTCTCATTTCACGTTCTTGGCGATAAAATTGCTGTTGTTTTGACAATGCAATCGTGAGCTGGGCACTCAGTTCCGTTATTTTTCGATCGCCGTCGTCGCAGGCATGCTCACGCTCGACTAAAACCTCTTTGACTTCTGCTAAATCTCGCGTGAGCTGCTGAATTCGCAGCGAGTAAACCGAGCATTTCGCTTCAGCTTCCTGACGGATTTTCTCGGTTCGAGTTCGTTCTTCTTTCAAGGTGCTGATCCGTCCTTTCAGGCTTTCGACTTCAGCAACCAGTCGTACTTCCATATGCTCACGTCCGCTACGAGAGACGTCAAGAGCTGTCATCGACTCCTTTCTCGAGTGAGAGAGTTTGTATTCGAGTTCGGCAATTTGGGATTTCAGCTCCCGGTTCTGCTGATGAATGGATTCCAGCTCTTTTGTGAATCGACTGGCGCAATCCGTTTTCACTTTCTGAAGCTCATCATTGATAATTTGGATCCTCTGGCCCTTCTCCTCTGCTTCTTCCTTTAGTTCTCGAGCGTCTGTACGACGCATGTCAATTCCTCGCTCCAAATAACTCAGTTTCTCCTGTAAAACATATTGTAATTGAGTATAAAACAGCACGACCAACTTTTCCTGCCAGCACACACGTGAAGCGAGCACACTCACATTCAACTCTTGTGTGCGCTCGCGGTATCCATTGCGAAGCCTTCCGACTTCTTCTTCTTTTGATCGCAGTTTTTGAAGATATTTTGCTTCCAAATGGCTCGACTGCACCATAATGCCAGATTAAATTAGCGTGCCAAATACATCAGCCAATGCGAATAGTGTTTGTCTGAGGTTACCAAATCTTTTGCTTCTTCTGCAGATGCTGCTCTCTCTCCAAACTGCTTCAGCTTTTTCTGCAATAGCAGAAAATGGAGTCAGCATTATAGGTTGAATAGGTACAGCAAGCCGCAGTCAAACTCAGATACACCTCAAACACATCGGGCACCTCTTTCGATCGCCGTATTGCATCCGACAGCTTCTTCTCTGCTTCTTTCTGGCTCTTCACAGCAAACTCCTGGATGTTGTGCACCGTATTGCAAAAAAGAGTGAGCTTCAAAGCATACACTAAATAGGTTCAATTGTAAGTCCTCTCACCAATTTCATTCGCAACTGAGCAACTTCAGAGTTCAAGAATCGAATTTCCTCTTCTCGCGTGTGCAACTCGACGTCATGTTTCCGCTTGTTTGCAGCAGCAGCATCTTCTTGTATCTTGAGATGTTCTGCTGTTTGCTGACGCAGCTTGTCCAACAAACGGTCAATTTCTCGCCGACTTTGTGTTTCACGCGCTGCAATCTGTGTTCACCAGTATGGCAATAGACGCCAAGGCGAGCAGAGCACAGTCATACTTTTTTTCAAGGTCAATGAACAACTCGCTTTGATTAAGACCAACCTGCTCCTTTTCAAGAATGACTTCTTCCACTTTTGCCTTGCAGTCTGACTCGAGCTTCACGCAAGCATACAATTGTCAGATCCGACCGATTTGTTGCACAATTCAGCAAAAACAGTTGTACCTCAGCCACAGACTCTTCACGGTTGCAATATTGAGTGAGCTGCTTTTCCATGCTGCTGAGTACGTTCAGCATGCCTTCACAATCCTGTCGTGCAGACTCAAGATCGAGTTGCAGCGTCTGGTTCTTTTCTTCGAGTTCATCAATAGCTCGTCCCTTTTGCTCCACAACGCTGTTCAGCTCCCGAAGCCGAGCGCATACGTTCTGGTATCGATTCGAGAAAATCTCATCCTTTCGCTCTGCATTCTTCTTGACTGTATTGAGAAGTGACTCATACTCCGCCATTTGGCTCTCCAGATGCTTTCGCTCCGAATGTAGCATCTCTGATTGCTGAGTCAGCGCCTCTTTGTGGATTTTCAGTTGCGCCATCGTGGCTGTGTATTGTTGCAACTGCTGCTCGCATCGAACTTTTTCGTCGCGTATTGATTCACACGAATCTCGTAGCTCCTGTAACGCCAGCGTGGCCTGATTAAAATTTTGGGCCATGCCTTAGAGCTGCTCGTCGCGATCGGCGAGCTCCTTCCGCATTGCACAAAGTTCATCGCCTTGCAGCGAGACTTGCTCCATGAGCATGTTGTTCTCCTAAAGGGATCAGTGCATGTGAGACGGCAGGTCAGCATACCGCGGCTAAAATGCGCATATCACAATAGTAGTTAAACTCGCCGACATCAGGACATCGATGCGCTCGTTGATCTCGTTTAGATACTCTCCATTTTCTTGTATCATAATGAAATCATCGTTTGCCAGTTACATGTCTTTGGGTTCATGTTGCATCCGCAGCATCACTTTCTCCGCAGAAGCCTCTATTTCCCTAAAGCATTAGCAAATACAGCCAGACCACAATGACGTCAGCATTCGGCAGCCCATGCATGTTTATATGTAAGTACGTAAGCGTACTGTCGCAGCGATGTGTTTTCCCTGGCGAGGCCCTCGGCACGCGCAACGATTCGATCCATGGCTTTCTTGTTTTCTTCGACGCTTTGCTCCTAAGTCAAGCGGTCATGTTAGGAATAGTTAGCCCTGCTGCGTATATGCTAGATGAGTAGCGCATACCAGTTCGTAGATCTTCAGGCCGTATGCTTGAAGCAGCGGGTTCGTGTACTCTTTTGACGCCAGCCGTGGTGCCAGGCGATCAGGCTTTCCAAACAAGAACTTCAATTCGCCTTCTCCTTCAAAATTGTCGGGATTTGCTTCTGCTGCCGCCGCGCGTTCATACTGCTCAGCCAGTCCCTGCGGATCCGTGAGCGCCTTGAGCTTCTCTAGTTCGCCATGCTTCTGCAGCACCACGCGCAGTTGGTTCAGGATCCGCTCGACATACTTGGTCAGAAACTCCTTTTCGTCTTGCAGCTGCGCAAGTTGAAGGTGGCAGCCCGACGTTGGCGCGCACTGGAAGCCCTCAAACACAGGCGTGGATACCGGCGCTGCTGTCTTCCCAGATCCTGCGGCATTGTTGTCGTTGCTGTTGCTGCTGGAGGCAGTGAGATACGGGGGCATGGTCGCGTCGCGCGGGCGTCCCGCGTGCGCCGAGAAGAACGGGATGCCGCCGCCATTTGGAGCGCGCCGCCTGCGGTCCCGCGCTCGAGTCCTCGCACGCGAACGGGCTGTCGAGCGGCATGACCGACGCAGCGTCGAGTCTGCTCATGAGCGCATTTCTATATAGGGAAGCTGCATGGGACGCAGTGCAGAAAATGGCTCGAAAGGCCGCGCAGAAGGGCGCGCGTTTGGTCCGCCCTGAAAGGTTGAATGCGTAGAGTGTGGGGCAAACGCGGATGGGAGCCACCTCCGGCTCTCTTTCCATGGGGTAAACAAGGTTCTCGACCAAAGTATCGTGCTGTCAAGAGGTGCATTGACCCAGGCGGTATATACCACAGGTAAAGTCAAATATCCCACCGTTGTTTCTTCGGTCGTCCCCATCTCCGTGGTTTCTTCTTTTTCAAGGTTTTTTCGTTTAAACCACAAACCGTGCGAGGTTTTTTTGCCCACATACTTTCTTTCCCTTTCCTTGCAGAGTGATGATCGGCGTGCGGGGGCGCCTGCGCGCGAACACTCGGGCGTCACTGTTGAACAAGCCGCTTGGCGCGGAAGTCCATACAAACGCCCATACAAATTTAAAAACAAGCGAGCCCACCACGCGTTCGCGCCTCGTTCGACGACAGCACTGCACGCAGCGAGGGAGACGCCGACATGGCAGGTGACGACGCCGACGCCAAGGTGACGGTGGTGACCACGGACGACGCGGAGGCGCGCGCGGCCATCGCGGCCAAGCTGAAGCTGGCGGCGAAGATTCCCATGAGCAACCTGCTGAACGGCAGCAGCAGCCAGACGAAACGCGCAGGGAGGGGCGACGGAAATGGCGGCGGAGACCGCAAGTTGCTGCATAGGAGCCCCGAGCAGTGGAGCGCGTTTGAACTCACGCCCGTGGCCATGAGCGTCGTGCCGAGTGCGCGCATTCTTCCGATCCGATGCCCGCTTTCGTCACTGTAAGCGAACTCGTGTGCATTGCGTTGTGCATGCTTGCGGCGGGGAGTCGGACAACAGCACTGATAATGATGCGTGGTGTGGATGGATCTTGCAGCTACGAGATTCACTTTTCCAACAAGCAGAAAGTGTTTACACCTTCGACGTTGATGGAGAAACTGATTGCCGACTCACGATCCGGGACTGTTGTCAATGTCGGCACTGTAATCGATGCGACGGGTGGAAGTGCATTTCTCTATGATCCGAAGTACGCCATATTGGTTTTTCGATATGAGCCTGCGAGTGGAAGAGCTTACGAATTGCCGTGCTTGTTCATTGTTGCAGGGAATGGGACGACTGGGAAGTGGAATACGTGAAGCTCAAAGTCAACATTCCGGAAGGTAGGACCCCAATCATTCTCTGTGTGCTGCTTGCGAGAATGTGTATACATCGCAGTAGAAATTAAACTGACGCGTCTTTGTGCAATGCGCCATCCTAGATATCTTGGAACAAGATCGCCAAGCGAATGATGATGCAATGCTTGCCGCTTTCTTTAGTGCTGTGGAGAAGCACAAGGCCGGTGACAACAAGGACATGGACATTGCTGTTTATGGGGCAGCCGGCTACAGCTTTGTTGGGTTTTTGACTGTGAGGTGAGTCTTGATAAATGGGCTCGATTTCTCGAGTGTGGAGTCGACGAACTTACTCGAATATGTGCTGCTGCTGTTTACATCTTGATAGCTATCTCATTGAATTCTGCAGCCAGAGCTTAGATTCGGCTTTGAGCGAGTTTGCTGCATCGTCACCGCCCGGAGTCTATTCGCCGTACTACTTGGAGGTTTGTGTGCTGTTTGCTCGGGATTGGCATCTTCCTGGCGAAGTATATAACCACTTCGTGCTGTTCACCTATCAGAGATTGTATCGAAAATATTTCAGCACTCTTGCATCTTCATCTACTCGACTCAGTTGCCCTCCAGCCCCTAAATGGGACCCTGCTGCTGGCAAAAAGGGCAAGGCTGATATTGGGCCTGAAATGTTGACCGAGCAAGATCAAGCCAACAAGTTTGTGCGAAAATCGTTGCCAGCGAGACCTCAGACCACTGCACTGGTCGGAAACGGGAAGCCAGCGTATACTGCGCCGGCGCCAGTATACAAGCCCCCTCTTTACATTCCGCCTGATCGGGCCGATATAAACAACCGCCCAACTAAGCGCCGAAAGATTCGTTCTTGGATGGATGATGTGTCTCCACTTGCGTTCGGTGAGCCTGTTGATCCATCTTCAGAAGAGCACGAAATTGCAACGAAGGCGCTAGAAAAGCTAACGGGCCATGAAGGATTTCCAGGCTGCGAGGTATGCCATGGCTGCTGTTGTTGTCTTTTAATTCTACTTGCGCTGACGATTAATTGTGATCACAGGCGATTCCACTTACGGCTACCCATGTTGCCGAGCGAGCCTATAGCCAGAAAGGGTGCCTAACCAAAAACTACTTGGTTACGTGGAGAGCGAGAGGGTATGCATCTGCCTGTGGTTGAATTTGAGGTGCCTCTATGCTTACTAACTTGACATTTTTTTTTCCCTTTATAGTCGGCGTTGCTTGCTTTTTGTGTCGAAGGACGCTACGTATGTTGTGTCGCGCGATATGACCTTCACGAAAGTTAATATGAAGTTTCCTCGCAAAAGAGCGCCGGTAAGATGGCACTGCAACTGTATGATTGATGTATGTGCTTACAATATTGACGATTTTAATGAACATTAGGCGGAGTGTCAAGTAAATACGCTTATTGATGGGATTATTGTCGAAGATCAAGACCAGGGCACAAAAGTGTCTCGGTATTTGGCGTTCGATATCATCTTCATCGATGGCACCCCTATCTGGCAAAAGAAGTTAGAGAAGCGCTTACAGTGCTTGCAAAACGAAGTGATTTTGGCGCGGAAAAATGTAAGTTCAATGTCTTACTCGTGCCGGATATTTCATTGATCCCCATTCGCATTCATATTTGTCTTTGTAGGATCAAACTTTCGACTACGCAAAGGAGCCATTCCGTGTACGCATGAAAGATCACTTTCGACTGGTGAAGACCGAATATCTGCTGCAGAAGTTCGTGAAGAGTGTAACACACGATGTTGACGGAGTTATCTACACCCCAACAGAGGCTCCATACAATCTTGGCGGGTTTGAAAGTGATGAACCCATTTTTAAGTTTGTATCAAGTGAAGCAGGCGGGGGTATTCCAGGTCTTGATGGGAGCATCTCGGAACGTCGCTTGCTCAGCTACATCCAATCCATCCCCCAGAATAAGTAGAAGAGTTCATTGGAGAAGGAAGTGTACAAATCAATCAACGGCAATCACAAAAAGCTGCGGCAAACGTTTAAGTCCATTGAGGCAAGTGTATACGTTTTGCATTGTGCATCTCTGTGCTTTTCTTTGTTTCCATTCCCCTGTTTGTTTTGCCAGAATACCTCACTCATTTTTCTTGCGACTAGAGTTAGCGCGATAATTTTTGCGGCCATACCTTGCTCTCTTCGGGGATCCGCTAGTTGATGACCCCTTGGACTTTTACAGAAGATCGGGGCGACGAGGACGTCGCACCTTCATCATGAGCATTCTCAACCTTCACCTCATTCTGGGTATCGTCATGCTTCTCATGATGGACCACGACATATTTGCTCGATGACGACAAGGAATCACTCGAGTCCGAAGAGCTGGAGCGTTCCGCAACGTGATCAGATTGATGCCGGCGAGATTTCGCATCGGGTTCTCGTTCTTGGCTTGCGATATTCGGAATGGAGGATGTTTCCTGCTCATCGCCCGACTTGTCGACGCAAACGAGCCCTCTCGAAGGTGGCTTTTTCAGTTTGCTCGACCGACTGCTACCACCGCTGCTTTTGGAGCGATCATGATGCGCAATCGATTTGCCGGACTTGCTCGCTGTTGGTGTTGGCATCGCTGACGTTGCTGGCGTTGCTCATGGTAACCACATCACAACTGTCTTTGTAATGATGCAATCAGATTCAAGTTGGTCGTCATCGTATCGAGAAGACATGAGCGGGACGGTATCTTGCTCGAACCACGAGTTCTCGTCATCTATCAGCATAGTTTTAGTGCGTTTACCGTCTTTGTCAAGGCCATCTCGCGGGAATATCCAGCTGCAGCACCCGCTACAAGCGCTCCCCATGGCGAAGCTCGTGCGCGATCTCTGATTTCGCCGCTCGTCTTTTCAAGCCAAGCAATGGAGGTTTCTCCGTCTGGCCAGATCGAGCAGTCGTCCACGAGAGGTCGCGTATGTGGCGACTGGAGGTGATTGATCAGCGGCAGGAGCCTATCCATCCACACAACTGGTGATGCAGATGCACGGATCATAAAAGTGACTCTTCGAATGAGAGAGAAGATCGAGTTTGACTCAGATCAGCAGCCGTTTTTTAAAAGACCCGCTCCTCACCCGGAGCGCACAGAACGATGCACTCGGTATCCTTGATCTCCTTGTAGTTGACAACTAGCTGCAGATTCGTCGGATCCAGTAGCTTGGCGGTCTCGAAGTCTGACGCAGCATCCTGCAAGTTGCCGAGGGATTTGTGAGCGAAACCTCGACGGAAGTACGCGTGCGCATTGTTCGGGTTGGGTCGAATGACAAAGTTGAAGTCGTCGATCACTTCCTCAAAGTACTCTTCCAGCTGAAGTGCCTTTGCGCGCTCATGGGCGTACAGCAATTGCGCGCTGAGCAGCACTGGGAGAGCCGTTTCTGCGATATGGTCATCCTCTGGCGCAGGAAGCGCACTCGAGTGTTCCAGTGCAAAGGTAAAGTTCTCAATTGCATCGATGTTGCAATTCTCTAACGCGTACGAAATACCAATATGGTAATACTTGCACGCACCAAGCAGCCGTGGGGAAAGAAATGAATCAGTGACTGAGATCAGACACGCACAGCGAATAGAGTGAGGAGCATGTACAGGTCTGGAAGAATTTCCTTCGGTGGTTTGCTGCGCAGAGCGAGTTGCAAGAATCTCCGACACTCCTTCGGTTCCCTTTCGTGGTAATAGCACAACCCGATGAAGTACAGCATTCTGCAAGCAGAAAAAGGCACGCACCGGGCTAGTTAGCAACTTTGGGCACCACCAAATCACGCAACAGAGAGGCGCACAAAAGTTGCATTGAGCACTTTGTGCCACGTTGATTCTGGTTGACTGCAGCGTGCAGATCAGGGAGAGCGTCTGCGTATCGTCCGCATTCCATGTAGCAGATGCCGCGATGGAAGTGAAAGATGTCGTTTCCTGGTGCTTTCGAAAGACAGACCTACTCAGCCGAAAGAAGCAGAGAAACACGAAGTAAAATTAGTGAGCGAACGCCGGCAGGAACAATGGGAAAGGCTCAAAGAACCAACGCAACCGCACACTGATATCTGCGAGAGCTTTATCATATTTGTTCAGGCCGCTATATGCCATCCCACGCGCATTGTACACACTCACGTCGCTTGTGTATCCTCAGCTCAAGGCAGAAGTGCAGTCGGCGACGGTGTCGGCGAATTTTTCCAAGCGAAGAAAACTCTCACTGCGCAGGTAGAGGTTCACTGGATTATCCGGGTTGAGCTCGATAGCGCGCGTGAAATCATCGATCGCGAGTGGGTGCAACTGCAGCTCCTGAAGCAGGAGACCGCGCGCTTCGAAGAACAAGGGCTCGTCAGGCAAAGCGTCAATAGCATCAGTCAGCAGCGCTAGCGCTTTTTCGTGCTCGTCCAGCATATGCCTACTGAGCGCAAGGTGATATTTGACAACAACTTGGGTTCGATCCAGGTCGCTGATCTCATCGAATAGCTTACTCGCCTCGCGGTGTTGTTTCTTCAGTTGAGTGATCATCGCCATGCCGATTTGGTATTGCGTGCCAGTAGGGCAGAGCGTCCACGCCATCTCGATGTCTGAAAATGCTGCTTCGAGTTGTTCGTCAGCGGTGAGAAAGCCAAGTGAAGACATACTGAGCCCGCCATTCGCCTCGGCAGCAATGTCTTGCGCAGATAGAGGCAATGTCGGCGCCACGCTAGATTTTGCAACGGGCTGTGCAACTGTGCTGGTAATTGGGATCCCACTTGGTGCCGTCGTGGTAGTGTTGTTTCCTGAAGCTGAGGTCGAAGAGGCCCCTAAAGTATGAGCTTGAAGCTGCGCTTGGGCAGCAGCATTTGCTGCCAGTAGGTCCAATGCGAGCCATAGCCGCATGGACCCACGGTAGAAATACGCTTGCGGATCTTTCCCATCCAGCTTGATTGAGTGATTGAAGTCTGCGAGGCAATTGCGAGCAGAGTCTTCACCCTTGCGGTAGTAACAGAGGCCGCGATGACTGTAATACGACGCATTCACGTTGTTGAACTCGATCGCGTAGGTGTACTGCTCGATCGCACGATCATACTCTCCGCGCTCGCAATACGCCTGCGCCAGGTAATTGAACCCCGTCGAGTTCCGGGGATCAATTTTAATCGCGTTCTCCAGGTCATCGATGCATTTCACCAAGTTGCCTAAGCGCCGATAGCAATTGACGCGGTTCTGGAGTGCTCGATACTCAATGCGACTCTCGATGCCACCCACGGTTCCTTCCTCGAGCGTTCTGGAGAAATCGATGATGGCTTCGCGGTAAAACCCAGCCTCATATAGCACCAGGGCTCGATTGAAGTAGTGGTTGCCCTTCTTCACATCCATCTCGATCGCCGCAGTCAGATCTTCCAGTGCTGCGATCGGTTGGTTCAGCTTGCGGTAGCACCCACCTCGGTTCGCGTAATACAGCGGCGAGCGATCATCCAGCGCGATCGCCATGCCGTAGTCTTTTGCTGCGTGCTCACACTCGTTGATCGATCGAAATGCGTTCCCGCGAGCGAGGAAGAACCGAGGTTGCGTGTTGCGAATCGCGAGACTGAAGTGCTCGGTCGCGCGGCAGTTGTCGTCGTGCGTTGACGCGTTGTGCGCGATTTCCATCCCTTTCTGGTAAAAGTCGACGGCATGCTGCAGATCCTGGCCTTTGGCTTCTTGCGCATTTGCAGCAGCAGCTGCCGCCGCAGCGTGACCCAGTTCTGCATTCCCAGTCAGTGACGAATGATGGCTCGTCATCTTTTACCGGATTGCTGATGCAAAAATCTCACAGCGAAGTGAAAGTCAAATTCAGGCACGTGAAACTACAACCACCAGAGAAGAAGAGCTGCTTTTCCTGGCCATCAAGTGTATTATTAGCCGATACCTTGTCACCTCAGCGCCCCACGTTGGTCCGGAAGACAAATGCACCACGGCGGCGAAGCTGATGTGCAGTTGAGTGGCAACTCGCCTGACTGCGTTTCGTAGCCCATGGCGACCCCACTGCCGCTCGAGGGAGACGGATTGATCGAGAATCTCTTCTACTTTCTGTGATGCAAGGATGACTTCGGGGCTGGCCCGCGGATTTACACCCCGCACACTGTGCTGTACAAGTTCACGCACCCGTCGGCATGGTATTTCGCAAGCCTCAAGTTTGGCAAGATCAAGAAAAAATCGAAAGTCAACCTGAACAACATCCAGATCGAGCGCGAGTTCACCAAGAAGCGGGCTCCGACAGATACCGTGGCCTACTATATCTATTTTACGGGCTCCGTTAGCGGCGACAGCAGCAATCCTTCCGGAAACGCGACGATCGAGTACTTCGACGCCGATGGACTGCGCGAGTTCCTGTACAAACGCGAAAAAGTGCACAACGGCATGCTCCAGAAGTTTGTGCTTCCGAAAGGAACGAGCAACGCGACGATCCGCGCCATTTGGTCGCCCAAGATCTGCTTACTCGAGCGGCGGGTCAACCTGAAAAACGTGTACGACAAGCGCTATGACATCTATGAGCGCGGCGTGACGTTTGATGGTGCGGATATGTACTCACGACCGGAACCAGTACGTGGAGTGATGCTGCCAGGAGAAGTCCAGCTACTTTGCAAGCAGATTGTCGACCATGTGACCCAGATCTCGTATCACAAATACTGGATCTCCCGGATGGTGCTGCATCTGAAAAGCGACGCTGATGGCAAGCTTTGGCTTCTGTGGTGCTCATCTCTGCGACTTCTCCATGTGAACACCACGGAGACAGCCCCAATTCGTCCTCTCGACATTGTCAATGACGCACAAGTTCCTGATTTCGTGCAGTTTCGAAACAGCACGAGCATTACAGACGGCAAACGAGCCGGATTCGCGCAATGCATGAGCTGCAGTCAACTTCTGGAGCAAAAGAAGCTACTCGCGACGACCTACAAGGCCGTTTTGGACCATTTCCAGCGGCTCATGCGCTTTTTACGGATCCAGATCAGTGAGAGCGAACATGCTGCAATCGAGTGGCCACCCGATGAACGGCTAGTCCAGGCTGCAGGTGGAGTTGGCTTTGGAATCCTGCAATGCTTTGAGAAAGGAGCACTGCACAGTCGGAAAGCAAACAATCTGCGAAGCGCCAGTATCAATAATTCAACAACTGGCGATCTCTCAGGAGGCTTGCATCATGCCTTCTTGACCCGGAAAGAGCTCATCATTTCCCCCCCCGTGATCCAGTATCTGCATCCCACGTTCACGGTGGGTGACTTTGAGCGGCATCGCCAAGACCCTATCTTCTTGCACAAACCAGTCGCGGTCTGCGAAAGCTGCTGCCTGGTGTGCTCGGATTACACCACGACATCGCTAGAAGTTAACTCGATCCGCCAGAGCGCGCCGGCGATTCTCCGCCCTCATTGCGAACTTTCCGAGTCCAAGAAGTGACTAGATCCTCTCGATCCACTCATCATCGCTCTCGCGAGCAACAACGGCTCGAAAGCCAGTCCGCTAAAGGGCAGTATGAGCACAAAGAAACCTCCTGCGTCGGCGTGGAAACCGATTTCCACAGGTTCGGAGAAAAAGAGCAGCGGTAAAGCCAAAGTGCGCAGCACATTAAGCGATTTGCCATCAGCGCCGCAATTACCGCAGCGAATCCACAGCTTTGACGAGATCCACGCTGCGAATTTCGCGGAATTGATGGCTGCAAGTGGCGATTCAGCACACTCGTTGACGTCGAGTCAAAGTACGAGTGCGCTCCAGCAACGTGAAGAAACCTTTTTCCGTGAGCTGCACCAGCAAAAGGACCTGGAGCGAGGTCACCCGATCCATCACATGCTGGAGAGCGTGGCACGACTCTCGATGAGTAAGAAGAAGTTGTTGGTGGCGCCTCGACACAACAACAATGGCGACTTTAGTTTCAGCAAAAGTCAAAGCATGGGCGCGTTGCCGGAACTTTTTGAACAGCAGATGGGGAAGAGAGTGGCTACCAAGAGCCCATATAGCATCGTGATGCGGATCCGCGACTCCACAGAGGACGCCCTCCACGATGTCGACGCTCATGCCGGTGTTGGCGGCGCGAAGCAGCAAAGCCCCAAGAAGAAAAGCTCGAAGAAGAAACCAAACAAGGGAGCGGTACCGACTGAAGATCATGAGGATGGAGTGGAATCGGGTGCTAACAAGTCAAACACAACAGCACGAAGCATCCTGAAAGTGAGCACTCGATTCGTGAGCTCTCGCGAAAAGAAAGCGTCCGAGAAGCATCAAGATTACCTGTTCGCGGCATTTGCAGAAGCTCAAGCCCAGGTATGTTGTTGTTACTGCTTGACTTTGTACAACGAATGTGTTTCTTATACCATGCCTCATCTTTTGTGCGTACAGCTGGAACACATGGAGACATTGGCATCGATCCTTCCAGCGTCCGAGCTTCAACAGAGCGACACAATTCGAGACGCACAGAGAGTGATGGAAACCAGCGCCATTGACGAAGACTCGAACGACGAAGGAGAAGACGACAACGAAAATCTAGACGACAGCCATGGCAACCTCGACCTCGCAGTTGAAACAAGACGGACAGACGAGAGCATCTAACTTTGCGAAGGTATCATCACCTTTCAAACTTAAAATCTTGCATCACGTGCATGGATGCTGCGAGAAAGGAAATATCGCTCTCTCGCATGAATTGCGATAGCTAAAAGAGCGCATGCCAAAGCTAGTTCACGCTGTGCATTTTACTGAATCGCGCGCGCGCTTCGACGTACTCGGAGTACGCGTCGCGTTTCCGGCGGAAGCTCGTGTTCTTGTGCTGGTTCATGCCGTTCATCTCGCCGTCGAACACGAACGCGTTGGCCTGGGTCGTCTTTGTTGGCCCGGTCTCTCCAGGGATGCCTCTCAAAACGCCATCCATGTGGCTGCGCTTGGCGAGCGGGATGCGAGCCTTCGCACCGCCGCTGACCACGATGACGGCGGCATTGTTGGCGGTGACATGGCTGCCACATGTTTCGCTGGCGTCTTTCGCCAATTTTGTCGTACTACCGTTCTCGTTCAACCGATTCGGACGCATCGGCTGGATCGGGTCGCGAGCTGCTTTTGCCGCGATCGCGAACGCGCCTTTCGTGTGCTTTGGCTCGGTGAGAATGAACGTTTTCGGGAGCGTCTTGGCGTACTCGGCCTCGTGTTTCGCGCTTTTCTCGCTTACCTGCTGCGTGGTCTGCCTGCAGCAACCACAAGAGCGTCCGTCAGCGAACGAGTTGAAACTCATCGCAAGCATGAGATTACTTTGAACACGGTGCAGGCGGTGTACCAATCGCTCTTGTGGCCGTAGGTAAGCGGGTTGCTCAGACTCGTGGTCTCCGCGAGCGACGCCAATTCGCGATCCAGCGCGTCGCTATTCACCATTTTGCTCGGCATCTCTACTCGAAGCAGCTCTCGGCTTTCTTGTTCGCGTTGGTTTGTCTGTCGTTGACAGGCAATTGTGGCGCTCTGTTCCGAGTCCAAACCGAATTAGAGCGCTTTCATCTGAGCCACAGCCTAAATACACGCAGACATGACTTGAGCTCAGCCAGAGCTCATCGTACGCAAAACTCGCACAAATAAAACACCACACGACAAACGGCAAAAAGCAGTATGCACTATCCATCATTCATTCCTGGCTTCATCCAGGCGGGTCGCCCATAGTTGCGGCCCATCAGCCCTCCTAAGAAGACAGCAATCCTCCCGACCGCGTCGGAACCTGCCTACACCAGCGGCTCCAGGTCCATCTCCACGATCGACGTCGGATGTAACAACTCGAAGTTGCGCAGCACGTCCGGGTGCAACACGCCGAACGTTCCGAGCTTGAGCGGCGTCTCGCCCTGCTTGAAGAGCGTGATGTCGGCACAGCGACCTGGGAAGAACGTGTTGTCAGCAGAGCCGGCAATCGTGTAGTACTGAGGCAGCGTCGCAGCCGCCGACGGGTCTTCGAGCAAGTTCGGAATGCCCATCAGCTGCATGATGCGGTCCACAAGGCCGTGGATCACTTCAAAGCCATCGGTGTGGCCCGTGTACGACGCGCAAATGCGGCGCACGTTGTTCGCGCCGACGTCCGAGTTGTTGTCAAGCACGACGACGTCCGAGATCTCGAAAAGCTTCAGACCGTCCTTCACCGACATCGACTTGTTGTTCTGAATCGTCTTCAACACACCTGGGAGCATCGACGTGCGCACGACCTCAAACTCGATCGTCGCAGGGTTCGACAGCACGACCGCGGTCGTGCCATTGTCCTCTCGGTTCAGGAACTTGAAGTTCTCGTCGTGCGAGCACAAGCCGTGCGTGAGCAATTCAATGTACCCGGCACGACTGATCTCGTCACGGAGGTGGTCGCCGAGCTTGTTCAACGGCTGCGGCTGGCCGATGGTCTGCGTCGACGGCAGCGTGAGCGGGATGTTGTTGAAGCCGTACGCGATGCCGACATCTTCAATCACGTCCACGGCGTGCAGGATGTCCGAACGCGTTGGAGGCACTTCGACGACAATGCGCTGGCCGTCGCTCGAAGCCTTTGCCGAGAGCTGCATCTTGTCGCACAACTCGCAGATGCGCTTCATGTCCAAGTTGATTGGCTCCTTCTTGCCAAAGAGCATTGAGTAAATGTCCTTCACGTTCGCCTCGACCGTGCGGTTGCTCAAGTCCGGCGTCGTCTCATTTTCCTCGGCTTCGTCCTCGTAGACAATGTTCACAGGCTCGATCGTAAACGGCTCGGCGCAGTACTCGGAGAACATCGCGATCATCGTGTTGAGCACGATCTTGCCCTTCGTGATGTCGGTCGCGGTACACTCGATGAACACGTTCTTCGTGTTGAGCGAGATCTTCGAGTGCTCGCCGTTGATGATCGGAGGCAGCGAGAGCACGACGCCATTTTTGTCCGTGATCACAGGGTACACCGGCGAGTCGTAGATGATGTCCGTGTACGGCTTCAGGTGCTTCGAGTCGGCGTTCGTGCGGTAAAAGTCCAAGAGCTCCTTCGCGTCGAACTCGCGCTTTTGGCTCAATGGCTGGAACTTGATCTCCGTTGGCGGACGCGCCTGCAGCAGACAAACACACCGCTCCTTTGTCAAATCCTTCTTTTTTTCCAAAGACGGCGACGCATTTAAAAGCATCTGTTTGACGCCTTACATCATATGTGAATGGTCCTTCAATCGTGTCCAAATCGTGGGTGCCGATCGCGACGAGCGTGCGGCGACGGCAAATGTTCTGGTGGAGCTTGTCCTGCAGATCAATGAAGCTGCAAAGCACACGCCAGCACATACAACAATTAGTGACGGCGTGATCAGTTAGTTGCCTTCCGATGCGGCGCCACCGACTGCAAGAGCGTGTCGCGTACCTGTCGTAGCGCTCTTGGGTGAATTGCACGTTGCGCAAGATCGCCGACACAACAAAAGGACGAATCAGCTGCAGCCCCAAGCACGATTCAGTCGACAACCGCATTCGTCAGATTTCATACTATGATATACAGATTCGAAATGCTGCAAGATGAGCGAACCTTCGTGTTGGGCTTGACCGTGATTTCATGGGCAGGGCCGTCGGTGCGCGGCACGAGCTTGTACACGGGCGGGCGCTCCTTCTGCAGGAACACACGCAGCGCGCGCGCGATGCCCTCGACGCACAACAGGTCGTAGCGGTTGGCCGGCACGTCGATCTTGTAGAGCACGGCGTCCGAGACGTCGTCGTGGGCCTTGCTGGCGCCCTGCTCGCGCTGCTTGAGCTGCTTCTCGCTCGTGATGTCGTCCAGCTCGATGCCGAACTCGAAGCACAGGTGGTCGAACTCCTCGTCCGTGTATGTCTGGCCCATGGCCGCGAACAGCTCGTCGCGCTTCACCCCCACGGTCGGCATGCTTGCTCCCTTTGCGCTGCTTCTTCGATTCTCTCCCTAATGCGCGGGCTCCACAGGTTTTAAACGCACGCGTAGCGACGCGTCACGACCCGTTGCGACACGTGGGTGGGCGAACCGAAACAGACAGAATAGCATGGGAAACTCGAATTTTCTTGTGGGAAGACACTATCGCGAGGGAACAGTTTGTAACATGCATTCTTCGAAATGATGGTGAGTCCGGATATGGAACTAGATGTATTAGGTTAGAGAGTGAATACCGGAGTGATGGTCGACGACAGCTAGAGTAGCTCTTCATGCCGCGAGACAGAAGGCTCGCGAGATGCCATTGACGATCGCGGATCCATTGCTGCTCTCACGCTGGTGAGCATTCAGCAATCTCGTTCGCTCACTCTCACGATGGAGAACATGGCGCCATCCACCCATGTGCGGAACGCGTATAACCGCTCGCACAGAAAAACCAACACCCGTTTTGACTATAACCTTTCGTGCTCCTCTCGCATTCTTTTTCTTTCGTCATTTCAAATTGCGTTACTCAGAAGAAAAAAACCCAGCAACTTTTTAGAACGACACGAGCGAGCGGCCATCGGCCTTGTAGCACAAGCTCGCGTTTGGCAGTGACTTGACAAACACTTCGAGCGCCGTGTCGATGCGCGAGGCCTCGGCTTCGCTCACAACCACCTTGCTCACGACCGCGCCCGGCGTGAGCAGGTACTCGGTGTTGTACAAGTAGTTGCTGATCGCGAGCTTGAACACGTCCGTGTCGAGCACGGGGCCCGTGCGCGTTGGGTGCTTAAACCACTCGATGCTTGTGATGTCACCAGCGCCCGAGCCCGTGCACTTGAACGTGTACTTGATGCCACCTGGCTGCACGTAGTAGCCGTTCAGGTTAATAAAGTTGTCGCCGCAGCTCGCGAGCGTCTCCTTCTTGATGTACTTCTTCATGGACGCACCGTCGGTCTCAATCACCATCAACGTGTTGCCGAAAGGCGACCACGAGATGACCTGGCCGATAGTCAGGTTGCCCGCCGGGTACGTCGTGTCACTGCGGATGCCACCGCCGTTCATAAGCGCGACATCGGCGCTTCCTTGGCCGTAGAAGTTCAAACTGGCGTCAGCAAAGATAGCACCAATGGCAGAGTCCGCAGCACGCACGAGCTTGTTGGTCACGTCCAGAGTCTCACAGAGCGTACCGATGACACGGGCGTGCAGCAGGCCGATCTGCGTCGCGTAGTTCGCGATGACCTTGTCGAGCGCAGGGTCCGATGGCATCTCTTCGATGATCGGGATGGCCTTGTGTGTCATACGCGTCGTCGCCGCGAGCGAGCCCGATGCCGCGAAAAACTCGAGGCGCGACGACCAGATCGAGCGGAAGTCAAAGTCGGCCTTCAAGTACGGCGCGCCAAAGTTGGTCTGGAGCATCGACGAGTGGTCGTGACCAGCGTAGATGAGGTTCACGCCCGTGACCTCCTTCGAGAAGCGGTTGTCGTCCGCCAAGTCCTGGTGCGTGAGCGCGATGATAAAGTCCACGCTCTGGGTCTTGAGGTACGCCACTTGCTTCTTCGCGGCCT
>JAADVP010000532.1:0-19462 GCA_023335675.1 Globisporangium solare | reverse complement strand
GGTGGACGCATCCCCCCCCCCCTCCCCTCCCCGTGTGCCCGCGAGTCAGACCTGACCCGAAGATCCAAGATTCCCCGGCACACTGGCACTGGAATCTTTGGGCCGAACGACGACGGTGGAGGGTCCGAAATTGGGACCTGTATAATACGACTGCTCATAATAGCGTGATCGATACAGGAACAGTAGACATGCATGGTGAAGTACGCATTATGAGAGGTGTTCGATCATACCGAAGATTCGTCGTGTTGCTGGTGAGTGTATCGCCTTGCAGGTGGATGTATCCTGAGGGCATCGGATGCGTTGATGGGAGTATGTATCAGCACGTGTGTTTGTGGGCCATTGTGCCCGCTGTCGATATGCTGATAGATTTAAGGAAAAGCATTCAGAGCACTTCACTGCCGCTGCGGTGACTCGATGTTCGGGCGCGCGCCACCGCCCAAGGAGAACTTCAACATCCTCCCGCTCGGCCAGAGACGGAGGATGCCGATTCGCTGCGTGCATTGTGGGAGGCCTGCGTTGTCGTCGTACTGAACTGAAAATTAAAATCGGTTGGCGAGGGCATCGGCTTCTCGTGCTTGATCTTGTATGAAGGCATGTAGGAATGATGCCAACTGATCCAGATATCAGACAAACAGGGTCACAGCACAAGAAAGGGATAGCACAGCTGTTGGTCTCTGTGGCTCGCACAGGCTGCGAGTCGCCGTGTTTTCTCGCCCGCCAAACCGCCAGCCACAGCCAAGCGCCAGGCATCTGATGTACTTTTCTTTTTGGACACTATCCTGTTAGCAGACATTGGGAAAAGCCACAGGCTGCCAGCCGAAGCTGGCGGCTCACTTGCGAGTTGCAAACCCAAAGCCAAAGGCAACTCTATTAATAGGTATCCACTGTACAATACTGCTTATTGTTAGTAGGCAATGAACTATGGGTAAGCACCTCTATTAATAGGTAGAGCAGATCTTGGCATTTTTTTCAAAAACGAGTTTGTTTTCTTTAGAAACTTTCCGATCACGATGGAAGTTTCTAAAGCAAATGCCTCAAACCACCCGGGTTATTCCCACATTGTTTTCTTTCTTAGGCATGGGGCATTCACCGGGGTAAACCTGCGGGTGCACACCGCTATCACCCACGAAACACCAAAAGTACCGAAATGTCGGCGATGCGCGCGCGCATGCGCAAGGAGCTCGAGATGCTGGCGACGGATCCGCCATACGGTGCGCTACTGCTGCTGCTACTTCTGCCGCTCCTCATCCCCCGGGTCTGACGCGTGCGAGTGTTTGTGCTGCTGCGTTAGGCGTGAGCGCGTGGCCCAAGAACGAGCAGATCGACCGCCTCGAAGCGCGTACGTTTTGCGCTTTTGCGTGATGTATCGCGTCTGTTGCACGCTCACATGCACAAGTGGGTTGCCGCTGCGTGTGTGGCAGAAATACTCGGTCCGGACGAGTCGCCGTACGCAAAAGGCGTGTTCCACTTGGAGATCGAGATCCCCGAGCGGTACGCGAACCTTGAGCCGTGAGCGAGCCCCGCCCACGTGGGCTGCTCCTCATTTTTTCATGTTACTTTATTAATTTCGTGTCTGCGGTGCGCGAGACCAGATACCCGTTCGAGCCCCCGAAAGTGCGCTTCACAACGCCGATCTACCACCCGAACATTGACGACGCCGGCCGCATTTGCCTCGACACGCTTAAGATGCAGCCCAAGGTGTCGAGTTGACGGACGCACATGGTCGCTCTCCTGTGAAGGACAACTGACCTCTGACTCGACTGGTCTACTCGCTGTTGTTTGTCGAAACCTCGCTATTGGACAGGGCTCGTGGCTCCCATCGGTGAACATCAGTACGCTGCTGACGACGATTCGTCTGCTGATGGCCGAACCCAACGCCGACGATGGACTCATGCCGGAGATCGTACGTCACCGGCCTTGCAAAGTGTGCCTGCGCCAGAGTGTTGTTTGTACACATTGCTTATCGAGCCAGCCATGATGTTTGCCGACTCGTTCTGGTAATGAATGTCCTTGTAGACCGACATGTTCAAGCACAACCGCGAGCTTTTCAACCGAAAGGCGACCGAGATGGCACTTCAGCACGCGCGGAATGCTGCCACCAAGCCAACTCACACCGCCGACAGCACGTCTGAGGTCCCATCTACGAACGCAGCGTCCGCTGTTGGTCATGGCGCGGATGTGGCATCCGAGAGCAAGACGGCGGTAGCTCCATCTCCTGCTGGGTCGAGTGGCAAGCAACCGCTGCGCAGTGGGGACTCAGTGGATGCTTCCCAGCAACGAGCCGACGAAGAGGCTGAAAGCGACGGAGATGCTCATGCGTCCAGCGACGATGAGGGCGACGACGACGGACTCTCGGACTTTAGCGACGACGCAAGCGATGATGATGCGAACACGGCATCGAAACGTAGACGCATTGACTGAGCTGAGTAGCAAGAGCTGGTTCTTCTTCATGATTACGAGAGATAAAAAAAAAGTATGTACTTCAAGACTCATTAGGCACGACGAGAACATTTCTTGGCAAGATAACTGATGGCGACAAGCACTCTATTGTGGCTCTAGATTTGTGATCTCCTCACGGGCATCCGCTGCCGCTCAGGCTTTGTTTTCGACTGCTTCACCAACGAAGTTGTACTATCGATAGCAACCAGCACGTAGCAAGAAGACATTGACACATCCATCGTTAGTGCTGCGCTGATGTCTTAGGAGCAAACAAGGAGCGACAACGCATCGCAAATGCGTGCAGCTCACGTACACTCGGCGCCATCGAGAGGCTTTCGAGTACATGCGGTCGGGGCTTTGCGTGCTTGCCGCCGTCTCGGTTTGGTTCCTAGTAAAGCACGAGCATCAAGCACAGAAGCAAAAACGTGCTTGATGGGCTGCGGTCGAGACAGTAGCGATGCCCACTTTATATGCTCACCTTGCTGAACTGGACCAGGTCAATGTTCTCTTTCGGCTTGGGCTTGCAGTCCAGTGGATCGAGCGTTGTCGGCACCTCGCGCTTGACCTGCATCGCTTTGTTGCTTTTCCACTTGGCGGCGGTGCTTGGGCTCGCTGTCATGGCGAGAACGGCGGTCGTGGCAGCGCGTCAATGCTCGCTCGCTGTGGAGGGCTCATCGGCTGACAGATATGGAGGCAGCGCTCTGACTGCGCTGCGCGGGGACATGCGCTTGAGGCCGTGGACCCATTGGATTGACGACCATGGGACGGGCCTCGCCATCTTATCTCCATATCTATCTGCCAGGTATGGATTGTCCCGAACTTGGGGAACACTGTTCACGGAAGTCAAGCGCAGCATCCCTTGTTTGGCGGCAGATGGCTACATTTGAAACCGTTCAGAACACACACTCCTTACGTCCCCAGAAGGCAACAGACTCAAAGCGAAGACATGAGAGCTCGCCTCTACAGAGGAAAGAAATGGCGAAAGTGCGGCCTTAGAAGACATGAAATGGCTGCTTCTCTTTGTGCACAAGTGCGTGAGAGGTGAGATTCGCCGAGCGAGAGAAAGAGAGAGGACAGAAGGTCCTGTCCTATCTATCCCTCCGCAAGCGTTCGTCGCGAGATGTGGCCAAATCCGCAAAAGAAAATGGAAGAGCTTGCTGCACACAAGACGATTGGCTGCTGTCAATTCAAGCGATCCTCCTGCAGACAGGGCGGGCTTAGACATGCCGAGTGTCCCAATTGGATGATGGCCAACTCAACGAGTGACGCCCGCGCCGAGTCGAGCGAGAGTTGTCGCGAAATGATCAGCGCCGCTGCCCGCTGATCCGCTCGCAGCTTCTTGGAGCGGCGGTCCCTCTCGGTGCGGCCACCAAAAGTGTTGCAGCGTCAGCGCTTGCTTGCTTTCGAGTCCCGCCGCATTTGAGTGGCTGGCAGAGAGGATTTCCGGAAATATCTTACATCAGTAGCTGGGACGCTCTCAACTGATGGAGCAGGGAAAAAAAATAGTACTCGACAACCCTCTATAAGATGATAGGTTGGATCCTGTTCAGAGAACACACATGAAGTTCTTCTTGACCGCACATACGATATGCAGCTGGCGAAATGACTTTGCTGTTGACTTTACTTGACGCCCCACCACTTCACAAATAGTGAAGAGAGAAGGGATGCTGGCGCCTGCGGATACTGAAGGCGCATGCGCAAAGAGAAAGAGAGCCGGCGACTTCTGAGGCGCCAATTACTAAAAGTTATGTGGACAAAGGAAGACGTGAGGTACGTTCGCCTTCTGGGTGCGCGCATGTGTATGTCCAAACTCTGTGGGTGAGTGGCGCGTTTCGACCGTCAGAAGTGAATGGCTCGGAGTTCCCATCGATACTGTACGTAGGGTTGCTATCGCTTCGTCTAACCTCTCCCCTGATCTTCCGTCCAAAACCGATATTTTCATCACTATATCATGCATTCTTTTCCTGGTGCGAATGATCTGGTTTGATTCAATCGGAAGAATTGTTTCGTACGGTTTTCTTATCCTTATCAAATGAGACAGAAGCGAATATTGCACCGCGGCGCCTATGACAGGTTTGACTGAATCAGAAAGCCGGAAGGCCGAGGAGGTACCTCCCAGAGTACTACTCTGCACATGCACGCGATTTCCGGTAGTCACGCACAGAAACACCCAGGCATCCATCAACCATCGCTCGCTCCAGAATCCCATCGTCGGTGCTTGCGTTGCTCGTTGCTGCTGGTCCAACTGGCAAAAATGTGTGAAGGTACCTTGCCGAGGTCCAAGGAAACTCGGAGACGATCCAACGAATGAATGGGAGTGAGTCTTTCTCTTAGCCAGCAGCGGGCCGTGTTCACGGCGTGGACGTGTCTCGCGCCGCTTCGCGGCTTCCTCGCGCATTCCTGTCGATCAGGTCGTGTGTCAACAGCAGCGCGAGGAGAGGAGCGAGCGCAGTTTTGGCACGAGGCAAGCGGGGCGAGGGAGGGGCGTCCAGGTCTCAACAAGACGTGGCTCTGATTCTGTAGGTACCGACTGAGGTGTAAAGGCGGGTGTTGGAATACCGGTCACACGGCGGTATCTGAGAGAGGTCCAAAGGTCGCAGCCTCTGATACCACAGTTGGTGACGAGGAAGCGAGTGAAGCAGCGTGATCGTATGTATATGTAAGGAGCTCTCCTGTAGGATAGCTCAGTGTTCATTTGGAGTTCTGTATAACAAGTTGCGTGATCCAAGAAGAGCAATAGAGTGAGTGCGTTATCTAACAGCGGGGATGGTTCGCGCCCTTTCAAGGTGGAAGTCTCCGTTATCTTCAAAGACGCCGCTGCCGATCTGTCTTGGAGGCGTGTGCCACCGGCCTCTACACTGTATCGACCGCACTTGTAATTTAGCACAGATGGTGCAGTTCGCCGTCTGGCATAAGGAATCCTCGCGTAGGCTGGACGGGCGCGCGCCTTTGATACCTTCAAATCCGGCGCGCTCGAGGGCGCTATTACGTGCGCCGCTCTGTCTGAAATTCTTGACGCGACCTTCGTCTCCTCGTGCCGATTTGTCGAGCTCGAGCGCCTGAGAGCTCTGGCTTTTACGCACGTGCGAGGTTTGAAATAAGCGCGTTACGTTCTCCACATTGATCTATTGATGTGATGCAATCGGCTGTGACAATGGTACGTTTTACCAGATGATTTCTTCTGATTTCGTTGAATTGCAAACCAATGGGAACATTGTTTTACGAAAGATACGATTTGCAACCGTTGCGCACCCGTTTATGGGCGCGCTAGCACTGCAAATCGTGAAATGCGCTTCAACTCGTCACGCCTCATCTCCGGTCGTCGGGACGGCCAATGTGACACATCGTCGGCCATGTCAGTCCGCGCGCCTGGCTTGTCCATGGCCTCTGTCTTGCTTACTCGCTTGTCTCGTCCTGCAACACTGCGGCGCGAAGCCCCCATCTTTCAGGAGCACGACCACACCGACGAGATTTCAGCTTGCGTGAGCTCTGAGATCAACACAATGGCATCTGGGCGAGCGAGCGGCGAACTGTGCGTGCCGCCTTCCGCTGACTCTGTGGCTTGCTCTCATTCCGGAATTTACTCCCGACCACTCGGGAGCTCAGCACAGCAACAGTCTTCGCCTCAAGTATGCCGGCTTCTTTGCTCACGCAGGTGGTGCGCCAGGGCAAGTTCTACTTCCTCGTCAATGCGTTCATCTGCCTCGTCGCCTATGTGAGCTACCGCCTCGTGCAGCAGTACCAGGACAGCAGCGCATCGTACGTGGCCGTGTACGCCGCGGGCCTCATGCGCATTGTCGTGATGATCAAGTGGTTCGACTGGATCGGCACCATGAAGGGCAAGATCTTTGGCGAGAAGCGCATGCAGCTCACGCCTGAGCAATGCCGATCGATCTGGCTGCGCATCTTGTGGCTCGCCGTGCCGACCGAGTGTTTGATGATCTTCCTCACGCAACGCTACGGCGCGCCGGTGAAGGACGAGCCGCTGACATGGACCTCGTTCCCATTGGAGTTCCTGCTGTTCATCCCCAAGTCGCTCGTGTTTGAGATCGTCTTCGACTTTTTCCACTTCTCGGCCCACTGGATTTGCCACCAGGTGCCATGGTTATATCAGCACGCGCACAAGCGCCATCACATCCACCTGCACCCGTGCCCGCTGTCGACCTACGAGCAGGACGTGATCGACGTGTACCTCACGAACGTGACGCCGTACATCTTTGCGTCGCTCTTGGGCTTCAGCATGTCGACGTTCCAGCTGCACCTGATCTTCGCGTACAAGACGTACGTCGAAGTCGCGGGCCATTGCGGCCTCGAAATTAAGGGCTCGTCGTTCCCGCAGTTCCCGTGGGTCAACTACCTCTCGATCTGCCTGCGCGTGCACGACCACGACCTGCACCACACGCACCCAAAGTTCAACTTTGCCAAGCGCTTCTCGCTCTGGGACAAGGTCTTTGGCACGTTCAAGCACGGACGTCCGCTCGAGGAGACCAAGAAGCACAAGTCGGTGCCTGCCGCGTCTGCTGCTCCTGTCACCCCCGCGCCAGCGTTTTGACTTGAAGAAATGCGTGCGCGTATAAGTTTTTTATATTCCCTCGTAGATTGAACGCCAATCGCGAGTAAGGATGGCGGTGACATCATCGGTCGGTATGAAGCGATCGTTGCGCCCGCGTTTAAACGTAAAAAAGATATACACTATACACTACAGATCGACTGAGCCTTCTTCCGCCGCCGCGATTGCTAGAGCGAGTCAGGACTTGGGGGGATCGAGAGCACTGGATCTCAAGGAACGCTCGTCTATCGGTCGCATGCGAGCAGGACATCCGTTTCACGCCGCCTTGCATGCACCACCTCAGTCTCGTTTCTAGAGCGTGCAGTGGCCGTACTTCTCCACCTCCAGTATTTCTCCAGCTTTTGCGCAATTCTGTACTCGAGCATACGCGCATAACCAAACGCTCAGTGCGACTTTGTTGAGGCCTGCGGGGTGACAACACTGGCTAGGTGGGTGGGTGCGGGTGGGTGATGAGGCGCTCGTGCATTCGGCTCTGGACAGTGCGTGTTCCGTTCGCAGCCCAGCCCACGCTGCTCGGATAAACAATGATGCGGAGAGGATAGGTTAGGGGCCACGGGGATCGAGCTTTGAACTAATCAAACAGCAATCAGGACTGCAGCGAACTCGAGCAGCGTAGTCGTCCAGAAGCGAAAATTTGCAAATTTTCGATCCACCGGATTATTAATCAAATAGTAGTCCGGATCCGGGAAAATGGCTGAGCACACTGGCGATGGCGAGGTCTCTCTCTCTCTCTCTCTCTGCACGCATCAGGACTCCTGTGTCGTGCGTGACTGAGCTGCGCGCGCGTGTGGGCGTGTGGGTGTGTGTACTGCCCAAGAAACGGGTCGCGACCGGCGTCGGCACTGGGGCTTTCCTCCTCTTTTTGTTCATAGGCGATGCAATCGTAGCGTTAATCCTCCCTCCCCTGTCGTGTGCTATCTCTGGTGCAATAAATGCGTGCTTCATGAGCTAATGCTGTCATGCCATCATGCGTGAGTGAGCAAGTGGGTAGTGGAGTGCACAATTGACAAAACTCGGCCGCTCCGCAGAGCGCATGGCATCGTTGCTCACTGAGACGGAACGTCCTTCTATGGACTCGCCACGTAGAGCGTCGGAGCTCGATCGCAAGCATGCAGTAAAAGGGCACGGCCAAGGTGGCAGTCGGTCCAGAACAACAAGAGGTCAGCAGCCAGTATATACGCATCATGCAACGTCAAGTGCTTGTTCCTGTCCTTAACGGCATCTACCCGCGCAGGCTCGAACTCGAAATGGAGATGCTGTCGGTGTTGTCGGCCTTGGACTCGTCCAGCCCAAGTTCGCCCAGACGGCCTTGCTGCTGAAGCTGCAAAAGCAACAACCAACAGAGAGAGCAGATCAGTCACAAGACACCACTTCCGCCCATCCACACACACACACAGTCAGCGTACATACCTTTTCCAGCCAGTAAAACTCGTTTTCTTGCGGCGCCGTGAACGCGCCACTGCCAAAGCGGCCGCCGAGAGCAGTGTGGATCGCCTGGGACTGCAGCAATTGCTGCGACATGGACATCGCCATTTGACTCCCGTACATCGTGTCGCCAAGCCGCATGGACTTTTCCATCTCTTCCTCCTTCAGTTGACCCAGCCGCTGCATCAGGTGCTCGCCTTCCTCGGCGCCAACCCACTGCGGGTGGTTTTGCTTGAAATTCACAAACGACCGCTCCATTTTCATGTCGTTGCCGTACTCCTTGAAATCAAACTCGGCAAATCGGCACACGGCGCCAACGTTTGGCAGCAGCAGCGAGTGTGAGCGCACAAACAGCAAAATCTCACGCGCGCACCGAGGCAGCGAGACACACAGAATGTACGGCGCCATCACGACCGAGAGACACTCTTGCGCAAACAGAAGCGCTTTGTACGGGAACAGCGACAAGAACGCGTCGTGGACGTCGTTCGTATAACATTGCGCGCGCCATTCCTTTGGGAAATAGTGCGTCTCTGTAGCCATCTGTACCATCGCTTCTTCCGTGTCGCCATTGACCAAAAACGGCGACGACGTCGTCGTGAACGTGCGCGACACTGCAAACGCGATGGTCGTGAGCGTGAGGTACCACACCAATGGGCGGCTGTACAGCGTCGTCTCCAGCAGCAGCGACTCGTCCAAGAGACTGATGCCCACGAACACCGCCATGAGCGAGCTCGCACAGAACGAGACGCCTCCAGCGATCACTGCAGCCATGCCTCCAGGAAACATGGCCACGTATCGCTCCGCCAGTGGGTACGATCGCGCCATGCGCGCATCGAGAACGTGCGGCAGCTCATTGTACTCGCGGAATTTCCAGAGCGCGTACGAGCTCCAGCGCCGCGTGCCGGCGTAATGCACGCGGTTCATGTGCCACTCCATGGCCGACACGAAGAAGAAATGCGACACACGGTACAGCAAGATGAACGGCGTGAGCACAAAGTTGATCACGCCGGCGATCAGGAACCGCTTCTGCAGGATCTTGGTGTCGTGCACGAACGCGTGCGAGAGGTTGTTGTCGCCGTCGAGCATCTGGTCAACGAGGCAAATGTTGATATTGCACTCCATGTTGCGCGAAAACATCACGTGGCTCGTGGACGCGAACTGCATCCCTGGAGGCAGCAGACCCGTGCCATGGAACAGCGAGTGGTTCATGAACGCGATTAAATAATTCTCCCGACGCATGATGCGGCGCGCAAAGTCGTGCGGCGTCGCGAGCAGCTTCGGGTCGATCTCGAGTCGGTACGACGAGATCTGCTTCGGGACTATGTTCTTCGGCAGGTTGTTGTTGTGGACGCCTCCACCGACGAGGTCCAAGACGCGGTTCACGACTTCGTCCCACTTCACAGTCTGCAACTGGCGCTCATCGATATGCAGTCTGCATGGCACGCAACGAGGTTAGTGAACTATGTGATGGCTTCATATTCTCTCTCTCTCTCTCCATGCAAGGGCACATACCGTTCTCTGTAGAACATCGACATGTCGTGCGCGTCGCGCAACGTGCCGATCAGCTGCAGTGCGCGGAAGACCCAGTAGCCGAGGAACATGACAAAGTAGAACGACGTGAGCACGGTCGCGAGGCTGTTGTTGTCGGCGGGACACGTCACAAATTGCGCCAGATCGGCGTCGCAAGGCTTGTCGCTGCTCGCCTTGCTGTGGTTGCACTCAACGATCTTCTTCCACTGCACACAGCCCATGAGGAAACTCGAGAGCGTGACGCTAAAGAGTCCCGTCACGAGCGCGACGATCTCGACCACCGCGATCGACGAGAACCCCTTGTGGTAAAAGTAATTGTACAAGCTGATCAGAAACGCGTCCAGGTTCGCAACGCGGCCGTGCTGGTCCGGCGCATGCGAGACGCGCGGCTGCCACGATGAGCCAGGGGGCGAAGGAGACGACGACTCGGCGGCTCCACCGCGCACCACCGAGCGCTTGGCCGAATCCGCGACGTTCCGGAACAGGTTCGAGATCGCTGGAAGGTGCACGTGCGCACGCAGCGACGGCATGGGCGCAGCGCTGCCGCCGACAGGGTGGTGGCGCGCGTGCGGGGCGTGGTCGTGGTGGAGCAGCGGCGCCTGCGCGGCGCGGGGATCGTCCTTGAGCTCGTTCCAGATATCGTCATCGTCGTCCGCAGCGTGGCGCGCGTGGCCGTCGCGGCCCAGTAGCGACTCGTCCATGGGGGGTGGCGTCCGTGGGGCTTCTGGGCGGCGCAGAGGATGCAGAGGAGGTCGGAAGCAGAGCGAGCGCGCTTCTTCTTCTGTAGCTCTTCCTTCCGCAATGGGGCGGCGCTTCACCTTCGGAGAAAACGCCATGCACAGCGCCGTTGAGCGCGCTGCTAAGTACGAATTCGGGAAGGATACGCGTACTGTGTACTTTATATCTCTAGCGACATGCAGTCGCTCGTTTAATGGTTTGTAACCATGTCGGGATGCGTTTTTGTTTTTTTGGAGGTGTTACGAACAGCGGCAGAGGTTCCACTAAGTGCGTTTTTCTTGTGGTCCGTGCCATGCTATCCCCATGCCGTGACCTTTCATGCTGCCATCGGATCGGAGCTTGTGATGTGCGCGCAGCACTCGCTCGTCCTGGCGCATGGCGCGCAACAACATGAGAAATGGAAGCGCGCATCGCGTGTGCCATTTGCTGCAGGCTGTCTCCGCGTGTCATCGCTCTCTCTGTTTCTCTGTCTCTTGTCATGTGGTGGCCTCATTTCCGCCCTTCCAATCGGCGCATGTGATGTGACGCGGAGCACTCCCCTAAAGTACGAATCGATGACGACACGCGCGCATCTGCGCCCATGAGCGAATGGCGCATTCGCTGACCTGCCGCGCTCTATCGCAGAGATGGTGGACCCCGTGCCAGCATCCACGCCCGAGACACTGTCGGTGGCTGCGCGCGCGCTGCGCCGCGCTAAGTACTACGCGCTCATCAACGCATTCATCTGCGGCGTCGCGTTCGCGAGCCACGCGCTCGTGGACGCTTCGCTGCATCTCCACGCACAAGACGCCAGCAGCAGCTTCTTCAGTTTGGGCGCGTCGATGGCCGCCGTGTATGCCGCGGGTGTCGTGCGCGTCCTCGCGATGATCAAGTGGTTCGAGTGGATCGGCACGAAGAAGCGCAAGATCTTGGGCGCCAAGCGCTCGCAGCTCTCGCGCGTGCAGCGCCAAGCGATCTACGCGCGCATCCTGTGGTTCATCGTGCCCAGCGAGTGCGTCTCGTTCTACGCGGCCTCACGCCTCGTGGACGACACCAGCGAGGTCCACGGCGTGCTCGCGTTCGCGGCGTTCATCCCCAAGTCGCTCGTGTTCGAGCTCATCTTCGACTTGTTCCACTACGCGGCGCACTGGCTGTGCCACCAGCTCCCATGGCTGTATCAGCACGTGCACAAGCGCCACCACCTGCACCTGCACCCGTGCCCGCTGTCGACGTACGAGCAGGACACGCTCGACCTGTGCCTCACCAACGTGCTGCCGTTCGTGCTCGCTGCGAGGCTCGGACTCCCGCTCTCGCGCTGGCAGCTGCAGCTCATGCTCGCGTACAAGACGTACGTCGAGGTCGCGGGCCACTGCGGCCTCGAGGTCAAGGGCATGTCGTTCCCGCAGTTTCCCTGGATCCACGCCATGTGCCCGCCACTGTCGCTGTGCGTGCGCGACCACGACCTGCACCACACGCACCCAAAGCACAACTTCGCCAAGCGGTTTGCGCTCTGGGACAAGCTCTTCGGCACGTTCAAGCCAGGCAGCCCGCGGCAATGAGACCCGACGCCGTGTACGTAACAAGTGTTGTGTGCGAATAGAGTTTTCTTTTATCTTTTTCATTATGTGGCAAGGCCTGACGCACGCACAGCATATCGTGGATAAATAGCCGCAAAAGCCCGACAACACGCGCTCGCGCGGGGCCCTCAAGCGAGCTCAGACAACCAGATCGCCCTCGTACTGCAGCAGCGTGTCAAACAGTCGATAGCGGACGGCGCTCGAAGCTGCGACGCCTGCGCTTCTTGCGATTGCCGCTGGCGCGTACGCCTTAACGCACCAGTGCAGCGGCTGCGCGCCCCGCAGCAGCGCGCCAAAGCGCTTGGAGAGCACGACGCGCGAGCTCGTGCTCGTCACGAGGTCGCAGGGCGGAATGCCGCGCAGAAAGTGCTCCTACAGGCGAAAACGCAGCCATCCAGTAGTGAGCTTCTGGTAAACAACACAGTACGCAAGAGCTCACGAACCGCGTCGCTGCCGTAGACGATCACGTCGAGGGTGCACGAGTCGGCGTCCTGTAAGCGCAGCACAAACGAGTACATGTACGACGCGCTGCCACCTCGTTGAGGAGGCTGCAGCTGGTTCTCGACCACTTTGGTGAGCTTTGTGATGTCCTCGGGCCAGACGCTGACCACGCGCGCGAGGCACAGGAACTTGCGCGGCACGACGCCACTGCGACACACATCCTCGAGCGACGTCACGGACACGTGTCCGCGAATATGCTTGGGGACGATCGTCCACACTCTCTCCACGGGCTTCTCCAGCAGCGTCAAAGACGCACTCGCGTCGTCGCCATTATCTGAAGCTGCTTGCGTCGACTTTGGATCCGCTAATGCGAAACGGTCCTGGACATTGCGCATGCCCTCGGGCACGAAAACGAGCGACGAGCCTTCTCGGAAGCGCAGCTCCACGTCGCCGGGGCTCGAATCGCCTTCGTCTCGCTGCTGGGTTTCGTCAACAGGTAAGTTGCGAAAGCGGCACCAGTGGTTCATGAGCTTGTCGGTAAAGCCCATGTCCCGCAGCAAGCCCCAGCAGGAATCAAACACGACCTGTTTCACGACGCCCTGCGGTGCTGGTAATGCAATCGAGTGCTTGGCTAGCAGTCGGGCCGCGGACGAATTGCTTGCTGGCGCATCGCCCGATCCATCCCAGACGACCAAGCGGACGGAATGCTCGCCGCGGCTTTGGTCGACGAGCAGAACCTTCACGACAACGTCGACGTAACACCCGATGGACACGATCTCGGACAGCAGCGTCGGCGGGTGCGGGTACCCAGCACAGAACGTCGTGTCAGCGCGCAGATTCGGCTTCGACCAGTTCCTAGTTGGTGTAGAACGACGACGATCCGCGTCAGGGTATCGATCAAGGTCCGGGTTTCCACAGGTGCCTGCTACTTACACAAGTTCGCGCATGCGGGCGTGGTCGGCGGCATCAAACGTCCACGATTCCGAGCACGTGAGCTGCTCGAGCTCGTTCGGATCGCTTTCTTTCTCTCGAAGCACCAGGTACCGAGTGAACTGGGAACTAGGGACGCAGGACACCAGTACGTAAATCGCCCAAGCCAGCCGGCCAGTCCTTCGTCACACGATCCATCTCTTGGCTCGCTTACCTGCAGACACCCTGTAAGTTGCCGTTGTACTTGTTGATTGTCAGCTTGTGGAAGCGAATGATGTCGCCGACGTACTGTCGGTTGATGCACACAAACCAAACGAGCACGAGATTGTCAGGAAACCATCACCACAGCTGATAAACATCGTGCCCACGCACCAGCAGCCTCGGCATCCGTTCCAAGCTGGACTGGAAAACCATGACCTGGATCGCACCCTCCCGCCGCGGACAACTCTCATCCACGATGTTGACCGTCATCTGCGTCCACAACAGTGCGAAAACCCCGATCGTGAGAGCTCGCGAAGCTAAAGCAGGCCAATCTGGTCGGTCGCAAACGTACCGAATAGTCGGTGCCTCGCGTTCGCTTCGGCAGTGAGAAATTGACCACGACGCCATACACATCGGCTTTTCCCGGGATCAGATCTCCGAGACACGTGTACGTGTAGCCACCGGCAGCTTTCTGCAGCGCGCGCTTTCCTCGAGCATTCTACAAGCGCCACCCATGCAACCAACTGAGCACGAGACCCTCCCCCAACGATAGAGTTACTTGGCACGTGGCTAAATGCGTACCTGACTGGCATTGACTGGCGTCTCGCTGCTTGCTCGGGTGTCTACAGAGACATATAAGTACTGCATGGGTCACACAATAGCTTGGACGCACCACAGCTACACGTTTCCGGACCGAAATCGTACCTTTGTCGCGGTACAAGTCACGCGCGTAGATGGTCGCGGACGGCAGATACCGCAGCTGGTCGCTCTCGCCCACGCGCAGCGGCTCGCCGTACGTGATGTCGATGCTGACCCCGCGCGGCAGCGCCGACGGAAAGTTGCGCGCGTTCGGAAACCGCTCGAGCGCTCGCTTGAGCACGTGGCGCTCCGCGACAACGTAGCACGGCAGCTGCTGGTCCTCCGAGTCGTCCAAACTGTCGCCGCTCCAATACGGCGCCATCACGAGGCCTCGGCCCTGAATGCGCACCTTGTACTGAACACAGGGAGCAAGACCGCGCGCTGCGTGAGCTTACCAGCAATCAATACAATATACAACACCGGGCGCGCGAGAGCGAGAGCAAGAGGCACGCAAGAGCGGCGTACATGGCGCTGCAGAAAGCGCATCTTGTCGGCCCACTGGTCGTACAGAAACACCACACACGACTCGAACGTCCTACAGGAAAGCAGCCACCATTCAGCGCTGAGCTCTCAGCGCCATGCTCCTATGGGCTTGCGCATACGAAGATCAAGTGGGCACAACAGCGCGCGCATTCGTTGTCGCATTGATTTCTTACCTCGTATTCTCCAGCACGATCGCCAGAACGCGCGCGGCGTCCGCGCCGCAGGGGCCGTCGCCGAGCGTGAACGCATCGCGAGCTTCGGCGGCAGCAGCAGCCGCGCTGTGAGTGCGCAGCTCGCGCAGCGGATACGCGCGCTTGACGGTGCCCTGGACGCCCAGCACGTCCGCCGCATTGGCAGCTTGTGGCATCCCCATTGGCGCCATTTTTTGCTTTTTTTTTCGTGCGCTAAACTGAGAAGCTCCAGTTGAGTGGGTATATGCGTACCTTTATAAAAAGGTATATACCTCTTTAAACACAGTAACAAGCTACATTCAAGGTATTAATTTGATCTAAAAAACATATATTTGTATGGATAGTAGCGCGTAGTGGATATAAAAGGTGAGCAGCGAAGTTTTTCCCCGCATGCCGCTTACTCGAGACGCGACACGAGCTTGCGCTTGCGGCGCCAGCGCCAGCGCATGGATGACACGTGGGTCTCGGCGCCGACGTCCTCCTCGAAGCAGAGGTTGTCCAGCAGCGCGTACAGCGCGCTCCCGTAGCGCTCGCTCATCCACTTGACGAAGATCGTGACCTGGAACCCGCGCGCGCGCTCCTCGAGCAGGTACGACGCGAAGCAGATGAGGTAGAAGTAGCGCTCCAAGTAGTTGACGGCGCGCAGCATGAAGTGGTCGCGTTTGGCACTCGTGAGGTCGTTCTCCATGGCCAGGTCGCGGCACTGCGCGATGCACTCGCGCAGGTTCTGCATGTGCTCGCACTGGTTCACGGCGTAGTCCACAAGCAGCTTGCAGTCGTCGCCATTGTCCAGCGTGTGCAGCAGCTTGCGGATCACGACAAACTCGCCGTTCACGGCCGACGACTGGCGCCGCAGCGTGTGCGAGTGCTTGGCGCCGCAGATCTGCTGGAGCATACTCGGCGCTTTTCCCTCAGCGAACGGCGCGGTCTGCTGCTGCGCGGCGCAGTCCTCCAGCACGATGCGCAGCATGTACGTGCACACGAGCGCCGTGGTCGTGCGGCCGCGACCCATCTGGCAGTTGCAGATCACCGCTGTCTTGGTCGTAGGCTTCTTCGGGGACTTGGCGGCTACCACGGCAAGCTGGCCAGGCTCGTCGGTTTGTCTCTCGACCTCTAGTCCGAGCTCCTGGAGGAACACGGGCGCGAGCAAGCGCACGAGGTCGTCCAGGTCTTTCTCCTCGGGCGCCGTCTCGTCCGAGACCGGGATGCGCGCGTAGTGCAGGTCAAACTTGGTCTCGGCCGTGACTTCGTCGTAGATCTCGGTCAGCGTCTTGATCTCCACGTCCGGGTTCACGTAGTCCATCGTCTCCTCGCTGTACATCACACGCGGCTCGTACCAGTACATGAGCAGGCCGTTGGCCTTGCGCACCTCGGCCTTGATCTCCTCCTTCACCTGGACCTCGATCGCGTTGATCTCGTCGGCCTCGATACCCGGGTACTCGACGTTCTCCATGATGTTGTCAGGGTGGCGCATCACGAACGGCTTGCCGCTCACGTAGATCACGGCTTCCTCGCGGAGGTTGATCCAGATCACACGGCCAAACTCGCCTCGCAGGTGGTTCACGACGTCACGAAGACCGCTCTCGAGACACTGCGCCGTACCGAAGATCGGCTCGCTGCCCACGCGACGAAAGTTCGGCACGCCTGGAGTCAGCGCATGCGGGATACGCGCGATGCCGAAGAAATGGTCTTCCTTAATCACGCAGTCCTGAAGCACCTTGTCCGAGTGGTAGCGCACGCCGCCGAGATCGTCCAAGAGTCGAAACAGGTTTGGATGCGTCTGCAACCATTTCGAGAACGACTGCAACGCCGCGGCGCTCTCTTCGCCCTCGGTGCTCACTGCTGTCAGAGCTCCTTCCTCTTGCTGTTGGCCGTCGCCCTCGATTGCAGCGCGCTGCGATGCCTTTGTGGACAGCATGTACGCGCCAAAGACGACAATATAGAAGTAGCGTTCCAGGAAACTCAGCGCATGGTGCTGCATTAGGAGACAAAATAGACATCGTTAGCTCGGACGAAAAGAACCACAAGCCCAAGCGCGTCAATGGGCAAGAGCTTACCAGGTAGTACGATCGCTTCGCGGGTTTCGCCTCAGCCATGGATTTCTCGTGGTACTCGTTGATGACCGAGCGGATGTTGCAGATCGCTGCGCACTCGTCGATCGCCTTGTCGACCCACGCCTTCGCCTGGAAACCGAGCGGCAACTGGCGCTGCACTTCGCGGATGACAGCAAAGTTGCCGAACTCCGTGCTTCGCAACTCGGCCACACTGCTGCGGCGTTCGTCCTCTGTCCGCTCGGCGACGGGGAAGTCGTGGACGTCAACGCGCGGCCGCTGCCAGATCAGACTCGAGAGCACGAGCGCCGTCGTCGTGCGGCGCTTGCCCATCTGGCAGTTGAAGATGAACGCCGTGTCGGACGTGGCCGAGTTCACGATTGGCGTCGCCGAGTGGATCAGGTTCATGATCAGCTCGACGTCGCCGTGCTCGGGCGCGTTCTCGCGCTCGATCGGGATCCGGTAGTACTTGACCCACTCGATGGCGCTGTTCGCCTTCGTCACGGCGTCCAATTCGTAGAGCTCGGGCAGCGTGAACACTTGCTCCGGGTCCACGGTGACCGAGAGCAGCTCGTTCTGGTACAGGTTCACTTCGTGCCAGTACTCGAGCTTGTGGTGCGCAGTTCGCAATTGCTCCTGGAGACTGTTCTTCATCGAGGTCTCGAGGATCTGGGCTTTATGGCCCGTGATCCCCGGCACCGTGTCGTTCTCGTTCAGCTTGGCCGTGCGTCGCGCCGTGTACGGACGACCTTCGACGTAGATCACAGGCTCCTGTTTGCGATAACGGAGCAAGTGTCGTATGATCAGTAGCGCATTCCACGGCCGCCGCTTGTAAGCGAGTCACTTACCTCTCGGAGGTTGATCCAGACCACTTTCGAGAAGCCATCGGCGGCGACGCGGTTGAGAATCATTTGAATACCCTCCTGCATTGCCAGCAAAAGGACGACAGCGCAGCGCATACACGATGAGTCAGTTCTTGCGTGAGCTGGCTAGAAAACTGAGTGGTTCCAAGCGCCACGTACCAGAGAAGGCTGCGCGGAGCCGTACAATGGGGTTCCTTCCAGCCGTCTGAAGTTTGGAGCTAAGCACAAAAAGAGAAGATCGTCCACAGTGTCAGTACGACGGATGCTTGCGCACGATTGACGCGAAGACAGCATTCACTAGCTCAGAATGCACGCACCAATGTCGCCGTCGGGGGTGCTGAGCACGTGGCAATTCGGGAAGCGGTCGCTTTTCAGCACGTATTTCCGCAGCACCTGGGAAATCATCAACCCCACGTTAGCACGCTGCATGAACACATCCACGCAGATTGATCCACTCACCTTTGTTCCCTGCACCAGAAAGCTCTTTTGTCGAATCACCGAGTCGCGGTCCGTTTTACCTCTCACAAGCGCTTGGATGCGCGTCGCAGCGAGTCCCAGCGGCATTTTCTGCGACGGCGGCTTGCTGTTGCGCTTCACGGGGCTCGTGACAATACTCGCGCTGTTTGTGCGCGCGACGTCGCTGCCTGCGTGGCCGCGCACGAGCGCTTGAAGTCGACTTGCGGCGCCACTGAAATAGCTCTGGGGCTTGCTCTTCTCCGGTTCAATGACCGATTTTGAGGAAGCCGTCGCCGCGTTGCCGTCGTTGCTGCTGCTGCTCGTGTCGCTGCGCGCAGCCGTCGTGCGCGTGCCGCCGAGCATCATCGCCTGGATGCGCGTCGCGGCTTCGCTCAAGTACACATGCGGCGGCTTGGCAGGCGACGCTGCGGACGCAGTCTGCGGCTCTTTCGTGTCATCGCTCTCCGTGTCCTTGCGAGGGCTCTGCGCCGCCAATTGCTGCGCGAGAAGCGCGTGCAGCGGCGCCAGCAGCTCGCGTAGCGCGGCCTCAGGATCCGCGGCGCCCTGCAGCTCGGCCGCGCGCGCGTACACGCCCGCCAGCAGCGCGTCCACCTGCTCCATGGCCGCTTCCGTTCTGGCGGAGAAAAGATTGCCTCTGTATAGAGTGGGCAGCCCAGCCCAAAAATTTTTTTTGGGGCAATAAACAAACTACTCCCTTTCCAAATTTAAATAAAAATCTGCGCCTCTTGAAATATAACATTGTATAGTACGGCCATACGAAATATACGGGTATTATTCGGGGATGTGCAATTTATAGTAATATTACATATGGATGAATGAAATCAAAGATATCTGTCGGAAAACAAGTTGCAGCCGTTCGCTCGTAGAAAGTTCGCAATCAGATGATATCCAACACTGAGAACTCCTTGCGGCTGTACACGTGAAGAAT